>QOCX01002083.1:0-25199 GCA_005959815.1 Sarcophaga bullata | reverse complement strand
TAAAATTCAAAAACTTTGTTGAATTTCGGAGTTAAAACATAGAATGGTGTAGTCAATTTAACTTCTGCAACTCATCAGCTGTAGCGTCCAATTGTGGTCCTAAGAATACCAGTGAAAATAATGATATTTTAACTCCTACAACTCATCAGCTCAACCTCAGTTTACTAGTACAACAATAACTAGATGTAGCGTCCAATAGTAGTCCTGTAATAATCCTATGAAAGAGATCACATCTCCAAGGCCTTAAGGACTTCTTTGAGATATACTATTGCTATACAAAAGCGCGCTAAAAATAGCATGACTTATTTACTCAAATCTGCCATTGCAACCTTTTAGTCAGGATTACAACCTAGCTTCTCACTTCACTCATATTGTGTGTGTTATATATACACATGAGCCGCGGGACCTACAGTTTAACTTCCACTTCGAATGATAATCTTTTCTTTTTTGAGAAGCTTATCATTGAAATGCTTTTGCCAGAGAACTGCATTACAACCTATAGTCAAGATTACAACCTAGCTTCTCACTTCACTAATGTTGTGTGTTTGGCAGAACCTACAGTTTTAAAGTCACCACCGAACGACAAACTTTTTTTGAGAGACTTTTCATTGTAATTTTATTCTACTCTCAGAGTTTTTTGGCAGAAATCTGCTGAGAGGAAATAGCCGGAGATAATATTTCAGTTTGTTTGAGTTGTTTGAGCTAGAGTTTGAACCACGACTAGACGTAAGCCAACACACAACCTACTAAACTACAGCGACAAAAATGTTGGGTTCCGAAAATAAAAAAAAAATTGTGGCTTTGTTGAAATGTTTTCTGCAGACGTAACTAGCACAGTGGGTAGCTTAGTGGAGTTCTAAACCTAAGTAAGTAAATCTACCAAGCATTGCATTGAGGCAAGGAAAACAAGTTAAGTGACGACGAGGCGTGTTCTGTTTTGTTTTTTGGAATTTAAATTTCAATCTTGTTTTTCTGTTCAGGTCAGGAACGACCTTTACAGAAAGAGCATTCCTCTTATGGATAGTGCAACTAAAGAAAAAAAAAATTCTCTTAGTAAAGCATTGTGCTTTCGATTGGTTAACTGGCCACGAAAGAATTGACAGTCCCCTACTACGAATACTACGGTGTTGTAGGACACAAGTCACATTGTTTTGCCACAGAATATGTGCCTTATTGTGATGATAATCTAATGAATCTTGTGTATGGATTTGAAAAGCCATAAGACAGACTTCGGCCCACTGTTCAAGTACGGAAGTTGTGTAAATCTCGGTTGTAGTGTAAATACTTATGAACTTACTTACCCGATGGTCATTACAACTCTCTAGTCAGGATTACAACATCGCTTCTTATAGCACTATGTTGTGTTTGTTAATTTTGGCAGGACCAACAGAGTAAAGTTAACTCGAAAGACAGATTTTTGAGATAATCTTCATGACAAACTTCTACTGGGAGCAGGTTGCCAAAAGAAATATTTTCTTATATTCGTTTTATTCGATAAGTCTAAGCTGGGGTTTGAACCACTGGCTACTAGACAACAGCCACTTACAGTGCAAATTGTCAGAAAAATTTAGTCTCGCATACATTAAATTCAAACGTTATTTTTTTTTTTTTTTTTTTTTTTTTTTTTTTTTTTGTTTTTTTTTTTTTTTTTTTTTTTTTTTTTTTTTTTTTTTTTTTTTTTTTTTTTTTTTTTTTTTTTTTGTTCACCTTTTTTTTTCCTTTTTTTTTTTTTTTTTCCCCCTTTTTTTTTTTTTTTTTTTTTCACTTAATGGTGGGAAGCTAGCTGGAGAATGTTCTGCCGTCCTTCAATGGAGTTTAAGAGCGCACGCAGTTTGGTTACACACAAGGCCCATTGTGCTATTACAGCTTCACATGTTTCCGTCCAGGAACCACTCTGAGCTCCCGATGAAGCGACTCAGACCGCTAATATAATTCCACGACAGTATATTCAAATCCTCCATTTAGTAGGCACCCAGGTGCGCCTTTCTCCTCCGATCAAGTGCCGGATATGTACACAGTGGGTGAAGACCAGTCTCATCCTGCTCCTCATCTCCACAGCTTTTACAGAAAGCATTTGCAAGCATTTTTTTCACACAATACCATTCGGTGATTGCCTGTGATTCAAAAACCGCGTGTATCACTCAATGGAAATGAAAGTCAAATCTTATTGTCATCCAGCAGGTAAAGCAGAACCACCTGATATCTTATATAGTCTAGCATTGCTTAGATATTTTCTATTTTAAATAAAAATAAAATTCTTTAAAATTTTTATTTAAAAATTGAAACCTTTGGAAAAACAAAATATTTTCTGTTGTTGTTGTCAATATACAGTGCGCAGTGCACATGGAATTCTTTGCAAAATAAAAAAAAAAAAAACGAAAGTAAATCAAATGAAATGGAAAGAATTCATAACTTTATAGCCAGTTGAGGTAGTTTCACCATTTCATCACTGACAACTCTGTACTGTAACTGGGTTTATACAGCAGTTTTTAGTGACCATAAAAGCAATACTGAAACTAAATAAAGAAAGGAATTCATTCCATTCATGACAGACAGTAAAGGGTCGTACGTACGTATGTAAATATAAAAAAATTGTAATAAAATTATGAACACAATATTATTGGAGATATTCCTGAACTTTAAAAATATCAAAAAAAAAAAAATTGTCTTCTGATTGGCGCATCAACATATGCTGTGTGTAGTATTTGCTTTTGATTTTTACCCTGATTCCTGTCATATTCAAGTGTATCGTATGAACATCTCCATTTCATAACTCTCTATCTCTCTCTCTCTCCCTCTTTCGCTTGATGTTGAAGTAATGAAGATTTTTGGGTTTATTTCTGTTGTTGTTTTTGTTTCCGTTTGGTTTCGAAATATTTGTGTCCAAAAATATATTCCTGGCATCTCTGGCCAACAATCGTTTTATGAATTTTACTAGCCAAAGGCTTTCACTTATTTATTGTATGCGTCATGGGTGTATGAAGTTCTTTTTTTTTTCTCTTTATCACCTGCTGTAAACACTGTGTTCCCTGTGTTCACTGTAGGATGTATGGGAATTATGCAGTGCCATACGCATTCCAAACAAGGGTGAATTTATTTACAATTTGTTGTGTGTTGAGTGTATTGGGTGTGTTATTTTTGTATATTTTATTATGTCACAACAACATACCTACATGCAACAAAAATATTTGTTTAATAACAAATATTTACAAATACAAATACAATTAAATAATATTTCTCTATCGTATGCAAACAGAGAAAAAAAAGATGGCGGTTTTTATATTTCCTTACTGCCATGGCAATGAGCATGAAACGCCATTACCTTTTACAATCTGATGAGACAAAATTTACAAAAGATTTTTAATGGTAAACTAATTAAAGTATCCCACAGAAAACTTATTTTTATACTCCACATTCGGTAAGGAGATTAAACCTGAACCTAGTCGCTCTGACATTAACAACATCAGCTCAATAACAATTCATCGAACAGAACCAAGGAAAACTGCAAGTAGATCTATGCGAGTTAAAATGAACTCAAAGGTTACAAGGCTTACAGTTTGACAACAGACAAGACTATCCGTCATAAAGTAGGAAGATCTATCCCAAGTGGTTCGTTAAGGAGATGACTTCTATATTGAAGGCCTTGTTTTAAGTATGAAAATGTAGAAAACCTATGACAGCCTTTACTCTCGATCTACAGAAACAGGCACTGGAAACAAATCCATAAGGGTTAGCATAATCTGGAGATATTAACAGGATGATATCGTTGCTCTAACAACGTGGAGTCTGATTCTAGATAAAACTGTCTGAA
Source organism: Sarcophaga bullata (assembly GCA_005959815.1). Taxonomy (NCBI): domain Eukaryota; kingdom Metazoa; phylum Arthropoda; class Insecta; order Diptera; family Sarcophagidae; genus Sarcophaga; species Sarcophaga bullata. The sequence continues at coordinate 21,388 of QOCX01002083.1, read as the reverse complement.
AAGGCAAACTTGTGCAGAACGTTGGAGAGGCAAAACTGAAGAGACCCTCTGCGACATTTTCCAAGCTGTTGGTACTTAACATACGTCTGATGAATCAATCCAGGCAAGACTACAGAAGTTTCGTTTACAAAGAGATGAAAACTTTCCTAAATGCTGAAATATTCGACTCATAAGTGAGACAATATCATAGAAAAATAAGGGTCAAATGTTTAAGTACAACACTGGATAGCAAATGACCTGGAGAGTTCATATAAAGAGCATGGTAGCCTCTTCACATGCCGTAGTGGTATATACGAAGCTTGCAGGAAAATACTGGGGACGCAAACCAGGAATTATGCACTGAAGATGGTCAGATATATAGTAATGACCAATATTAAGACCAGTAGTGACCTACAGGGCAAATGTCTGGGAAAATATCTGAAAATTTGAAAACGCTTCAATTGCAATTGAACAAGATACAGCGCTGCACGCCCTGTAGGAAATAAGTCCGCGGTAGGGAAACCAAAGGTTTGGAGTTCGTGGTTAATATTAAAGGGAGACAAGTCTATTAAAAAAATTCATTCGGGACCTAAGAAATCCATTGGCTCCCTCCCTAATCGTCCCGTTGACAGAAGCAGAACCTTATAAACTTTAAAAACAAAAATGAGTATAGTAATCTGCAAGCTACATACTCATTTACAGGGAGGACAATTTTCTGGTAGAAGTGGTCTAGTAGGTAGTGTGTTGGCTTATTGACATAAGGCCTCGGTTCAAATCCCAGGTCAGACATATCCAACGAAACGAAATATGAAAAATATTTCTTCGGCGACTTCCTCTAGGAAGATTTCTGACAAAAACTCTGACAGTAAAAGTGCCATGAAAGGTTTCTGAAAAACCTGTCATTGGGTGTCGACTCTAAACTGTATGTCTTACCACTCAAGCATAAAAATTAACACACACAACATAAGTGGTGTAAGATACTAGGTCGTAATCGAGACTGAATGGTTGTAATGATCAATCAGGAATGTATGTATGTATGTATGTATGGCAGAGTTGTAGATCTTATGATATCCAGAAGGATAGCCTACACAATCGATCCTTGAAAACCTACACCGAAAACGAAACAATAAAAGTCAGCAGAGCTAGGCGCCGTCCACAGAGTGGTGTTGTATAACCATTAAAGTGGAGTCTGATTATAGACTATCTACTGACAAAACTCTCTAAATTGGACATTGACTAACAAAGATATGTAGATGTCATAGGCTTGATAGCTAGAGACAAATTTAAAGAAACTCTCTTCGACATCATTCCTATAGGACTTAAGATTTTGAGCCGTTGATGCATGATATTGGATCTGAGATTAAACCCAGGCAAGACCTTTTACGAGAAGAAGAAAACTTCCTAAATTCTAGAATATTCGCTTAATGGGTGAGATAATATCATAGAAAATGTAAGTCAAACAGCTAGGATTAACGCTGTAGAGTAAATTAGTATGCAGGGTTCATATAGAACGCAGTAAAGGCAAAAGGCTTCTAGAAAAAACCCGGGGGGGTGTAACCCAGGAATTATGCACCAATTATATACCAATCTCAAACGAATAGTGATCTACGGGGCAATTGTCTGGATAGATATTTTTAAATTTGAAAACCGTTCACTTGAAGTTGAATAAGATTCGGAGACTATCATGTATTGACATATGAGAGGTAATGAGAACATATCCTACAGTGGTGCTAGAGACCACTGGAAATAAGTCCATGGTAGGAAAGACCGAAGCTTTGGAGTCTATGGCTAGATTGATGGGAGACAAGTCTATTAAAAAATTCATTCGGGACCTAAGGAATCGATTGGTTGACAGTTTCCTCCTTTACTGTCCATTGGACAAAACCATGAAGAGAAGAAACGAGATGACTTGGTAACAAAAGTAAATATAGTAATATGATACCTCCTTAAATAAGGAACGGACGTACGTTTTTGATTGTGTACAGTAGTGTGTCAGAAATGGATCTCGTGTGAGCAACAGCAGCAGGGAGCACGAAAGGTACCCGCCCGGGCTCTCGGGGCAAACTCGTGATGTATGTGGTGGTACGGACCAGCTCGGGACGAGGTCACCCCCATTCCGCAGATTACTAGCGGTGGCGGCCGGCGCAACGCGCAGTACGAACACAGAAGACGGTACGGCGGCAGCGACTTACACAAGGGAAAGGACAGTCGTACGCCAATATGCGAGTCTCGATAGCATTACAACTCACCACGTGCTCGAACGCTCGCGCTCTCGAGAGATAGTAAATCGCAAACTGTGTGGAGAAACTGAATCGATTAGTTTTGGAAAATTTTGTTTTATGCCCTGCTGGTCGCAGATTATTCTTGGAATTCTCCGCAATCCAGAAAGCAGATGAGCAGGGGAACACTAACACGCCGCCTGATGAAACTTTTCGGGGAGTGGAAGCGAATGCTTGGAAAGATATTTTTCATGAAAGAAAAATAAGGAAAGGCAAAGACTACTTTCAAGCCAAATGAGTTCGAGGCAATCGAAAATTTTGTTGGGAAACTACAAAAAGAGGATATCGGAGTCATGCATTGGACTATCCCGGAATGATCTGAGGTTGATAACCGGTCTTTTGGCAGAGCTTCGTAAACTCAGGGTACATTTATTCTAAATGGGGAATGTCTCTCCAGCTTATCATGTAGATTTTGTGAAGATGAGAATGCATTGAGGGAACGCGTTCTAGGAAGCTACGGGGCATTAATGATTACCAGAATGAGATATCTGGACACGTACTAAGTGCTAGGTATGAAATTATCATTGTTGACACCGAGCAACATCCTAAAATTTGTCAGAGTAATAGGCTTGAGGCAGATATCAGAAGTTACCCTACAAAATCAGTCATTTTGCGCAATATTTTTAAGCTTTGTATGTAAACGGTAGTAGGTTTCTAACTACGTACTCTTTTGGACAACGAGCTGATATGGCGTCTGGCTTTATTAGAACTTTGGAAGGTTTTAATCCAAACTAGTTGTTTTTAGTTAAGACTTTGAAAACTGTGCCTAAAACTATAGCTTTACGAACGTTATCGATAGATTCCATATATCGCTCTATTGATTTGGACAGTGTTGCTGTACAATGCCACTTTTCTGACCGTAACTTGACTTGGTACCAAGTGTGTTTGGCTAATTATTTGAATACCTTGCTTACTGTCATACCTAACCTATGTTTATCTTTCCAGTGATTCTTGTAAGTAAATCATCTTGATTATTCGAATTGACCGACGTTTTATCATGTTCATCTTTTTGTTGTTCGCATTGTTATAGTTTTACACACTTAATTGGTTATTGTCTACAGCTCTTTGAACAATGAAACAAAACTGAACAAAAGAATAGACTGATAGACATAGAGAACTGATGCAGACATATGCAAAGACAGACAGACAGACAGAGAGACAGACAGATTGAATTAATGTTGCATATAAAAACAGAATAAAGATTGCTTGGTACTACACATGCTTGTAATGAGTCTGCTTTTTGCATAAGTATGTAGTATGTAATGTTGTTGTTGTTGTTGTTGTTGTGATGTTGTTTGTGTTTAACAAAATGTAAAATTTGCAACATGAGATTGCATGTAAACAAGTATGTTGTCTATTGTTATTATTGTTGTTGCTGTTGGTGCCATTGCTACATTTGCAAACTGCTCGTAACAGTACTACAGCCATTACGAGAGTAATGTACTAATACTACTACCACCACTGCAACTTCTACTGGCAGCCATTATAATTATATATGATGCTCATTCTCTCTCTCTCTCTCTGGTTGTTGGTGTTGTTGTTGCTTGTTTGTTTTCATATTTTTAGTATTATCCTTTCAATTTATTGAGAGTGCAATTTGTATGCGTACATAGAATACATTGCGTATCATATTTATGTTAATGTAAGTGTGTATGTGAGTGTATATGCAAGTGAGTAAGTATGAGTTTTATTTGTTTATATTTGTTGGTTAAATAAATGGATATTGAACTATAATTGTATACAAACACAATATCAATTAATTGATATTGTCTTTGTTCCGGCAAATAACAACTACAGCAAGCAACAACAACAGCAACAGCAACAACAGTAGCAGCAACACTAACCAATTGCAACAACAGCCGTAACAACAATAACAATTCTCAGCAATTATAATAACAATACCAATGATAGTAAAATTAGTAAAAGGCAACAAATAATATGAACGGCAACTGCAACGCAACGGCAACTACAACTGCAACAGAATCTATAAACAGAGTAATAGTCATTGGCAACATGAAATTATTTTCTCTTCTTTTTCTCTCCAAACAAAAGCAATTATTGCAACACAACTTTTTAAAAAGGAACTAATGTTGCAGAGTATGAAGGCAAGGCAGGTGGTTAAATATGTTTTTAAATTTACAAATTTTTATTGTCGAGTGTAAAGTATATGAAGTGGGAAGGACTTTTATTTTGTAATTAAAAATATCCTTAAAAAAATAATTATTGTTTCGAGTATAGGAGTACAAAGCAGTTTAATTAAGTAATTTGAACGGAAGATACATGATAGAAGTGAAGTACTGCAGCTTATACGAAATCCTTACTTAACTTTATCCTTTAATCAGAATTACAATCTAGTTTCTCACACCATTTTTGTGCGTGTGCAAATTTTATTCTTAAGTGAAAGTAACTCAAACACTTATGTTGTGTGCGTGTTAATTCTACTTTTAAGTGAAGAGACCCGCAGTATAAAAGTCACCGAATGACAGATTTTTTTTGACAAACTTTTCATGAGAATTTTATTGACTCTCAAGGTTTTTGCCACAATCTGCTGATAGAAAGTTGCCTAAGAAATATTTTTTCAGATTTGTTTTAGTTCGAGATGATTGAGTCCAGAGTTCGATCCACGACTCCCTCTAATAAGCTAACCACTTAAAACTTAACTAGGGTCACTTCATATTGCATTTCACTTTTTTTTTCTATTTTTGGAAGGACTTTCCCCTTTGTTGTCCAGGATGTTTTAGAAATTACAGCGGCATCTGTGTGTCATACTTTTTCAGTGCTTGACTAAGCTCTTTGAAGATAGCAGAGAAAAAATTACATCCGGCCAACCACGTAAACTGCTTGTAGACTCTGAAGTGAGTAATTATTATCTCTGCATGTGTTCAATTCTACTGGGATACGAGTTATAAAGGACTGAACGAAGCAATAATGTCTGCTTGTTAGACCGTCATTCGAACACTCAGCTCCTATCAGGTTAATCGCAAATGGAATTCAATTTGTTAGTTGAGGAAAATTAGGTTAAGCAGATGGGCAGGGAACTAACACGCCGCTGATGGCTACAAAAACATTCTGTGGAATGAATGTGCAATGAAATAAAACACAAGGAAGCAAAGACTTTTACAAACCAAACGAGTTTGAGGCAATCGAAACTTTTGTTCGGAAACTACAAAACGGGGGATATCTGAGTCATACATTGGGCGCAGTAAACTCAGAGTATTTTTAATGGCAATAGCAATTAATTCACTGCTCATGCTTTTGAAATATGATTTAACGAAATAGCGTTCGGGTTCTTTTAAGATAATACTTGTTACTTGTTGGAATAGGATCTCAGTTCATGATTGAGTGAAATATTAGAGAAAGACAAGCCGAAAGAGATGAAATAATGAAGAACTTATTAAAATCGCTATTCATATTTTTTTCTCTACTTCTGTTAACCGTCTTAATAGCATATGACATCCACAAAATATTTTTAATTTTCTCGGTTGGCGTTCGGATTCGAATATTTAAATCTTCTCATCTAAAATCGCATGGAGTCACATGCCACCAGAAGGTGTGTCTAGTCTTGATTGACGTTTTGAAACTTCAGAATACTACTCTAGTGGCACTTGTGCAATATATCGGGCTCTGTTGACATAGATGATTGTTTCCACTTTCTACAATTAAATTGCTTCACCATGAGTTTATCGTTAAAGCACTGATCTGCGTTGCTGAATGATGAGTTTTCTAAGCTTAACTACTTCGTATATTTGTAAGCTAAAATTGCCAAAGTCCTATAGGGATAGTGTATTGATTAATTAGACTTGAGACCATGGTTCAAACTCTAGCTCAGACATCTCGTACAAAACTAAACATGATAAAATATTTCCTTTGGCAACATCATCTCAGCAATATTCTGGAAAAACTCTGAGAGTAAATAAAATCACCATGAAAAGTTTCTATCATTCGGAGTTGACTTTAAACTGTAGATTCTGCCACTCGTGGATAAAATTAGCTTTCACAACATGGTTGATGTGAGAAGTTTCATTGAGGTTCTGAATAAATGGTTGCAATGACCAATAAAGTAGGTCTTTGTAAATTATCCCACACTGATTACAGTCTTCCAAATGCCAATGTCGTTAGGCTGATTCTGATGGTTATGTCTGTCTCTGCTATGCTATTCGATGTCCCCACAACGCTTTGTTACATGGTCTTGTGACAGAATATCAAATCATACGCATCGTTAACATTGTTTATTCTCATGGCTTTGGTTTTTCTTAATATGAACAAGTGAGCGTTAAAAGAAACTGTACACTAAGGATAAATGCTAACAAAACACAATTCACTCAACTTTACCACTTAAGATGAGTGCTTTGAAAATATTTCGATTTTTTTGTAATTTTTTTTCAATTTTAAAAAAAGGCAATGAAAATTTTAAAATAAAAATAACGGTAATTTTTAATGTACATTTTCCATGAGGCTCACTGCTAGCTCTAACGAAAATCGTTTCATACCTTCTAGTTTTGTTTGTTTGTGGGTATTTTGTGTCATCCATAGAATCTAAAATTTTGAATTCCCGTAAGAGGATAATGTAAGGAGCCTTCCCTCTCTCCTCTCTATCTCTGAAGGTTCAATAGGGAAGTTTTATCAAGAGAATTTCTAACTTTATATATGTAAAGTTAACAGAAATCTAAAATAATATACTGTCCTTCCACCTTTCACACTGGTATTTATCACGTTTCAAGCCAATGCATTTTATGAAATAGAGGCCGTTTCATATTTAATAATACAAACATTACTCATGGACATTCTGACGGCCATTATTTGGATTAAACATTATTAATTTTTTCCAATTAAAACAATTCGTTTTCCTTTCGTTTTTAATCAAAAAATTGAACTTCAAAAATTATAGGCCCCCTGTTTAGATAATTTGCAAGCGTTCTGCAGTTTTGCTTTAGGCTCATGCCAACAACAGCAACAACAACTATCAATTACAATTAAACGCACACGTTTTTGTTCAGTTAAAGTTTTCATGGTAGTTGTCAATGTAATGGCTTCCTTCCTGCTTTCTGTACACATACATACATCTACCATACATATGTATGTGCATGTAAATATTACATTTACATTCACCCCGCACATAAACAATTACAAATTAAAGTTCTCAATAAGCTTTTGTGTCCTATCATGCCATACAAGCGTTCAATGGGTGTATTACGCACATGTGTATGTGTATGCACATGGAGGTTGAACAATAAAACGAAAATAAAAAAAGAAAGGAAATTTTTGTTTAAAACAATCAAATGAAAAAAAAAGAAAAAAACAAAAACTGTGTGTATTTAAATCCATAAAGTAATTACAATCAGGGAGGTAATTACGTTTAATTAAAAACCCCTCTATACACGACGCCATTCTTTCATAAAGTAACAGTTGAACAGATCCAAACACAATGAAAATAACAACAACAACAACAACAATAACAAACATTAAAGTGAATGTAATAAATTTTCTCACTCATTTGTTATCATTGTTTGTTGTTGTTAGTTGTTGTCGTTGTTGTCGCTTTTTTTTCAAATTTAATTGAAATTTATGCCATTTGGCGTCGTATACATTGTGTCGCGACATTTTGTGCTGCATGACTTTTACAACATTTTAGTGAAAAAAAAGAAAAAAAAACTGAAAAAAAAGAACCAAAACTCAAAACCTTTTATTAAAATTATTTATAACCCCTACAGAAGTTCTTTTGCAGCTAAAGTTTTTAACAACGTTTGCAACATGGGAAAAGCTAATGCTAATTGGTTAGACAGTACAGTAGACCATAATCAAAAAAGCGGTTTTTTTCTAGCAGAGTTTTGCAGTTAATTGGGAAGCATAAATTCATTTAAAAGATTGGCCACCTTTTTGCAAACGTATGAATACAATGCCAAAGGAATCACTCATTTCAGAGGGGAAGACCATACACTCTCCTAAAAGAAGTTGTATTCCATTCTTTATCCAATTGACGAAACAAATATTATTTGAATGGGGCCAGGCATGGACTCTAAGATATTTTAGACAAAATTCTTTACCATATTTTATGTTTATATTAATATTACGTGCCCCAGAGTTCTCGAAATTGTTTTAGCTAAGGTTTCTTGTCTGGCCGCTGTACTAAATATCCACGGTTCGAACGCTGTACCTACATACATACATTCACACATAATTGGTCATCACAACTCCTAAATCAGGGGTACGACCTATTTGCTCATATTACTTATGCTGTGTGTGTTAATTTTATACATGAGTGCTGGGTGAGCTACAGTTTAAAGTCGATTCCTCACTTCTAATAAGCCAACATACTACCGACTAGACTACGGCGACTTCTAACACTACATCCAGTAAAAATCTCCTACGACAAGTTAAATGCATTAATCAAAATGATGCTCTGCCGTGTGGTTTAAGCGTCAGTCCTCGCAAAGCTGCCATTAAAACCCTTTAGTCAGAGTTACAACCTAGCTTCTTGCATCAATCATGTTATGTGTTAATTTAATCCATGAGCAGCGTTACCTACTGTTTAATGGCAATCCCGAACAGCAAGTTTAAGAAACATTTGATAACAAATTTATTTCATTGTCAAACTTTTTACCAGCAAACTGTCGAAAAGACGTTGTCGAAAGAAACATTTTTTCATATTTCGTTTTGTTCATAATGTCTGGACCAGGATTTGAACCCGGGGCTTTCGTCTAGTAAGCTAATGCAGTACCTATTAAACTAAGGCGACTTCATACCACTTTTAACTTTCCGATCATTTCTAGGTCTCAACTATACCTATCCAAGATTGTACTCTAGATCCCAATAGGGATCTTAAAGGATCGTAGGAAAGGTTGAAGCGCTTAGATGATCATTACATACTGGTCGTCATAGCAGGTCTTGATTAAACCAATATTGCTTTTCGGTGCTCAATTTAGTTGGATGGTGTATAAGCACCAATATCACTGGCAACAGATAGACATTGTATGTTGGCAGTCAGCTTGCATTTAGAGTACGTCAACCAAGGTATTATTTCCTATACTCAGTTGGTTGTCTACAACCTTGAATTGAAGCTGATGGCAACAGGGTTCAATTCAATTACATTTTGACCCAATCTGCACTAAAGGCATGCGGCATTTGATTATAAAATTGGAACTAGAGACTTCTGGTCTGAGGATCGGGGGGTTCCTTATGGGACCAATGGGTTTCAAACCGCCAGCTCTAACATTTTTAAACAAGTGGGTCGTTGGGAGTATATTAAAGGTTCCGATATTAAACTTTTGTTTTAGCTGCTGGACAATATTTTCTAGGCGATGATCATGACCACTTTGAAAGCGAAATAAGGTATGTTGGGTTAGGTTTTTTTTCGAACCTCTTTTAATTTATAAGGAGATTCAAGCGGCGATTTACACCCTAATAAACGTTCGAACTCCAACCGCTTCAATGAATGCCAAGGATAAGGTCCAGGACTGCATTGCCAATGAACTTTGACATGCTACAGGTCATAGGCGTTCCGATTGCCTCAGTTGGACTCGGTATTATCTACTTATTTTACTTTAGGGCCAACATTGCCAGTCTTCTCTCGTCATTTACAAATAAAAACAGATTTGTCTTCAATCCTTAAATCGCAGGACGATGTATCGGCCAATTGTGATTCCGATGGGTCATTGCAAACCATGTAGTTCTAGTTGGTGTTCCCTTGAATAGTTTCAGTAGACACTGTGAATCTGAAGAGCAGTAAGCCACTGTGTTTCAACTCCTGTCTCAGTGCCCTGCTCTGGCAAAAGAAAAGGAGGATCCTGATCTCTTTCAATGAATGCCAAGGATAAGGTCCAGGACTGCATTGCCAATGAACTTTGACATGCTACAGGTCATAGGCGTTCCGATTGCCTCAGTTGGACTCGGTATTATCTACTTATTTTACTTTAGGGCCAACATTGCCAGTCTTCTCTCGTCATTTACAAATAAAAACAGATTTGTCTTCAATCCTTAAATCGCAGGACGATGTATCGGCCAATTGTGATTCCGATGGGTCATTGCAAACCATGTAGTTCTAGTTGGTGTTCCCTTGAATAGTTTCAGTAGACACTGTGAATCTGAAGAGCAGTAAGCCACTGTGTTTCAACTCCTGTCTCAGTGCCTCTCTCTTGGCAAAAGAAAAGGAGGATCCTGATCTCTTATTTTCTGTTATACTTGACTGAAGTCTACAATATAAAAATTACTGCAATACATACATACATACATACATATATACATAATGGTCATTACAATCCTTCAGTCAGGTCTAAAACCTAGTTTTGCATACTACTTATGCTGTCTGCCACTCATTTGTAAGAGTGGCGGACCTACAGTATAAAGTCGACTCCAAACGACAGATCGCTTCAATGAATGCCAAGGATAAGGTCCAGGACTGCATTGCCAATGAACTTTGACATGCTACAGGTCATAGGCGTTCCGATTGCCTCAGTTGGACTCGGTATTATCTACTTATTTTACTTTAGGGCCAACATTGCCAGTCTTCTCTCGTCATTTACAAATAAAAAACGATTTGTCTTCAATCCTTAAATCGCAGGACGAGTTATCGGCCAATTGTGATTCCGATGGTCATTGAAAACCATGTAGTTCTAGTTGGTGTTCCCTTGAATAGTTTCAGTAGACACTGTGAATCTGAAGAGCAGTAAGCCACTGTGTTTCAACTCCTGTCTCAGTGCCCTGCTCTTGGCAAAAGAAAAGGAGGATCCTGATCTCTTATTTTCTGTTATACTTGACTGAAGTCTACAATATAAAAATTACTGCAATACTACATACATACATACATATATACATAATTGGTCATTACAATCCTTCAGTCAGGTCTAAAACCTCAGTTTTGCATACTACTTATGCTGTCTGCCACTCATTTAAAGGTGCGGGACCTACAGTATAAAGTCGACTCCAAACGACAGATTTTTAGCAAATTGTTCATGGCAATTTTATTTTACTCTCAGATTTTTTGCCATAAATCTGCTGAGAGCAAGTGTTGGAAGAAAAATTTTTCGTATTTATTTATTGGGCATGCCTGAACTGTGGTTTAAACCTCGGCTTCACTTCTAAATACACCAAACACACAATCAACTCAACTACGCAGACATGTTGGACATAATTTATGAAATTTATGCAAACAGCTGAAATAAATATTTGTCTTTGTTATGTTCGCGATATCGGACCTGGAATTGGAACCGTGGTCTCATGTCTAATAAGCTATCTACTAGACTACGGTGACTAATTTTTGTAATAGCAAGATTTATTCGAAGTGGTGTTTGGTTTCGTTTAGAAAATATTTGGTTCCCGTTGACCAATGTGGGATCTTGTTCATTTAGTAGGGTTCACCACCAACACCCACTGAGCCAAGTAAAGCAATTCAACAATTATGATGATTCAAAAGTGATAACCTTTAGGGAAATAAAGTCGTAGTTGACTAAAGAATTTCAGCAAACACAACATACTTTAACCATTATGACAGTAGAGTACTACTTGGAAGGTACAGCTGCAGTTATCAGAGAGTAAATTATTGATCTTTTGTCGAGTCCAACTGCTTCTAAACGTGGTAATAGAGAAATGTAAATGGGAATCAAAGACAAAAACCCCGAAATAACTTAACTTATCTTAGCTTTCAATATTTAACAGTTTGATAGTGTTGATAGTGTGTTGGCTTATTAGATGTGAAGCAGTATTATAGCTCAATAGAGGGTTGTTTTATATCCTCAATTAGCCATTTACCTGTTTAATGATGACAACAGAAAATACCAATTGCAGCTCAGCAATATATTGCTGCTAAAGATACAAGAGTCAAGAGTGTAAAAAGAGAGCAAAAAAAGAAAAAGAGTGTATAACGGGAGATTTATAGGATATTTACAATAAATAGATTGACTTTTATATGAAGTTGTATACGAATGCTGTTCATGTACAGGGCGACAAGTACAAACGCATAAATATGATGATACACACACGCTCACTTGTACTTATATGTGTATGTGTGTTTCGTAAATCTATTAAAACTATTTACATAAGTTAAAGAGCACAGTCTGACTCTTAGTTATGCTCTTCTCTTTGTTTGTATTTTTATTTTCATATTTGTATGTATGTGCCTGTGTATGTATATGTATGTTTGTAAGAGAATGCTCTTTAGTTTTAGTATTGGCTTGCCGCCATATTGACTGGAGCCCCGGTTGTTACGAAAATTAAATGCATTTCTCACGCCTCGTACAATGTTTTTTAACAAATGTTTTCTACAACAATGCCGAGTACAAATTTATTTTTCAACCTTTTAAATGTTATTTTAAATTGTATTTGTAAATGCGTGTATGTGTGTATGTATACATGTTAACGTAACACTATGACGACATAGCCAGTAAACAACTTCAGTTCAGAAGGGAAGGGAATTTATTTTTGTTTTATTTCTGTCATTTGTTTAATTGCAAAACTTTAATTGTTTGACTCCAGTCAGGTCGTATTTAATTATAATATTTCTATTTAATTAAAATGACAACAATAACAACTACAACAACAACAATAATAATAATAACGATGAAGAATATTTCACAACAACAAAAAAAAATTGAATAAAAAATTGAAATAAAATAGAGCGAGAAAATACGCATAAAATTCATCGTTTTTTTTATTTCGATATTGCGTGTAGGCAATCGTTTTAAGTTTTATTTTTGCATTTTTGTCTCCTCGTTGCTTCTGTGTGATATTTTACAGGCAGTACAGTGTGATTCATTGAGTGCATTTTGGTAAATTACCTTACATCATATAAGTAAAGTATGCAGTAAAACAAATGAAATCAAAAATTCAAAAGACAAATATTTGTTTCAATTGTTTGCTTAAATTTCATAAATTATCTCCAGCATATCTCCATAGTTGAGTTGATAGTGTGTTGGCTTATTAGAAGTGAAGCCGAGGTTCTAACCTCAGTTCAGGCATGCCCAACAAATCGAAATACAAAGAAATTTTTCTTCGACCACTTGCTCTTAGCAGATTTCTGGCAATAACACAAAGTAAATAAAAATTGCCATGAAAAAGTTTCCTAAAAATCTGTCGTTCGTAGTCGACTTTATACAGTAGATCCCGCCATTCGTGTATAAAATTAACACACGCAACATAAGTGATACGAGAAACTAGGTCGCAAGTCTGAGTAGTGGCTTTGTTAGTTATGTTAGACTTAATTGCCAGCCACTTCAATGGATGCACCTTACTGGGTCCCTCAAGATCTCCATTGTAACACGCATATTAACTACTCCCTCAAGCGTTACAAATCTGGTATCTTTCAACCACCATGGGTGCTTTAAGAAGATTTGGGTTTTATTCAAATCGTTTGTGTTTAGACCTCAAATTGCCATTTCTAGTAGGTAGTGTGTTGACTTATAAGACAAAAGCCCTCGGTTCAAATCTTCCTTCATTACATTGCAAAGCTTCTGCCATGATGTCGATGGCTTGCATTTGTCAATGACTTGAATTTACCGATTACGTTCCGTTATTTATGACTTGTATTTGTCGAAGAATTACATTAGTCGAGGACTTTTATCGATGGATTGTATTTATCGATGACTTGCATTAATTGATTACTTGGATTTATCGAGAACTTTTATTCATATAAGACTTGCATTACCGATGACATAAATTTTTTCGATTATTTGCATTTTTTCTAATACTTGTATTTATCGATCACTTGAATTTGTCGAGAACTTATATTTATCGATAACTTGTATTTATCGATGACTTGCATTAATCGATTACTTGGATTTATCGAGAACTTGGTATTCATCTAAGACTTGCATTTACCGATGACATAAATTTTTTCGATTATTTGCATTTATCAATGAGTTATATTTATCGATGACTTATATTTATCGATGATTTATATTTATCGATGACATATATTTATCGATGACTTATATTTATCGATGACTTATATTTATCGATGAATCGCATTTATTGATGACAAGGCAGCTGCACCAAGAGACCAGTGTCTCATCATAATTGCTATGTGGCTCATAACATAGAATTTGTTTAGTTTTAAGGTAAATTTTGTTGTGCATATGTTTATACAGATCTGTCTGGTTTCTCTGACGATCACAATATCTTTTACAGGTTTGCTAACCGTGTATTAGTAATCTTATCAGTTTAACAAAGTCGTCATACTTTTTGAAAAAGCTTTGTATTGCTCCCATTACGTTAATGCCTGCAATAAATATTGCTGCTATAATTTTGAACACTGCTGTATGCTTAAATCTTTTTAATGTTGAAATGTTTCTTCAATGTCCAGTAGGCTGTGTGTGTGTGTATGTTGTTAAGAAAAGTCTGCATGTAAGTCTCTATAATGCGTGGAAATTAGCTTTCATTGAAGCAAGAATTTTTACTGTGGGGTATACAAACGTTTGTGTTTCTGTGTTGTACAAATGCAAGTGTACTAAACAAGACATCGATTACCAAGAATCAGGCTGAATGTCAGCCATTTGAGTGACTAAGTGAACAATTTCAGTGTTAAATAACATGAGTTTATGCTGCTGCATGTCTAAACGTGCATGAATGTGGGATTGTTACTGTAGGTTTTAGAAGAGTGGTGTTATTTACTGTCGTCCTAGTGTGTATGAATATTTCTATTGCAACCATAATTAATTGCGTGTGTGTGTGTTATTTAATCATATGAAGTGTAAGTGTAGTTTTTTTAATGACATCAATTAGTTTCTGCCATGAGTTTAATTCTTCGATTTCTAGTTTTTTTATTACACATTGCCGTTGTCCTTTCTTCGTCTTCTTCTTTTGTAAAATTGATGACAATATTAGATTTATTTAGACATGCACACACACACATACATACACAATAAAGTAAACAAGTTTCTTTTATGGTTATTATATTGGAATTTCTCTCTTTCTTTCATGCTTTGCTTCTCTTATTTTTTAATGGTACATTTAGTTGAGGTTTATTTAAATTGAAATTAATTCTTTGGCTATTAATATCTCGAAAAAGAAATAATAAGAATGAACAAAAAAAAGAGAAGAAGAGAATTTATAAAGTAAATGGTTAAAGTTTGACAATAAAATAATTTTTTTATTGGTTTCTTTGCAACACACCAAAAGAAATTACATTATAAATTGAATTTTTTTCTTTTTTTTTTGGAAAATTAAGAGATAAAATTCGAAATTAAATATTAAACAGGATTGCGGGAACATCCCTGGACAAGGTACAAATACTGTCATATGACATAGCTATATGCAATTACTAAGTTTAAACTATTCCCAAAGTATATATATTTTTTTGAAATAAATTGTAAAAAAAACCGAATAAAATAATTTTCCTCATACCATAGACCAGCATAAATTGCGGTATTTACCTTCTAGACAAATACCTCAGAAGGTAATAAACTTGTTTTGAAAACCTATAAATACTCTCAAATAATTAAATTATTTCAATTACTGTGGCATCATAAGAGTTCTTTTCATTTGTAAATTTGCATTGGTCAGCATAAGGAAAAGAAAATGAATAAGAGAACTTTTACAATTTATCCAATAATAAATAAATAAGAAATAAAGAATAAAGAACACAATAAAATAAAGAAATTAAGGGCAAAGTAACAGAGATTAAAATGTTAAAAAAAGTAAACAAAAATAAAAAAATTCTTTTTATTATTAAAATTCAAATGGCTATTGAAATGAAGTGTGTGTTCAAAATTGACTGAAATTACTTTCTTTTTGTAAATGAGATTATAAATGCAGTTTTTATGGATACTTCGACTTAATTAAAGATATTAAAAGATTTATAGAAGGAAATTTGAAAGGGATACCATTTTTATGCTTTAATCTATAAAGAATAAAGTCAATAAAGCCCGCAGTAACACAAAGTATAAAAAGGGCAAAGGGAATAATGTATACTTGAGTTAAATAAATAATATGCCAAAACTAATAATTTTCTACATGATTTAAGAATGATGCAATTAATGATTAAACAACCGAATATTCATCAAAAGTAAATATATTCTCAACTATAACAAATATAGCCACATGGCCATCATAAAATGGCCATGTACCATATTCACTTGCATCCGAAACAGTCTACGATTATTTAAAAGGTACATTCTACACTTTACTTTGTAAATATACTTTAAATACATTATTTCTTATTTAAAATTC
Organism: Sarcophaga bullata; assembly: GCA_005959815.1. Taxonomy (NCBI): domain Eukaryota; kingdom Metazoa; phylum Arthropoda; class Insecta; order Diptera; family Sarcophagidae; genus Sarcophaga; species Sarcophaga bullata. The sequence goes on along the minus strand of QOCX01002083.1, from coordinate 4,973 downwards.
ATAAATCCGGGTTTATTTTGCTATAAAAAAATATTAAAGTTTGCAAAAGTAGCAGAAAATGTTTTACAGTTCGCTCTGGTTAGTAATCTCTAACAAAAGTCAATTAAATCAGGAATAACTGCTAGTTATTATAAAATACATGAAATTGAAATATATAAATGCAAGTCGTCGGATATATCAGCCATCGATAACTGCAAGTCATCGTAAACGCAAGTTACGATAACTGCAAATCATGGTTACATGCAAGTAATCGATAAATTCAAGTAACGAAAAAATGCAAGTAATCGGTAAATTTATGTCATCAATAAATAAGTATTCTCGAATACAATGCAAATCATCGATAAATTCAAGTCATCGATAAATCGACTAATGCAAGTCATCGGTAAATACAGTCATTGATAAATGATAGTTATCGATAAATTCAAGTCATGAATAAATGCAATTCGTTGTTTAATACAGGTGGTTCAAGTTAGATTAGGTTAGGTCGGAATGGTAGCCTCTGCTATCAAAAAGCTCTCTTGACCACCCATAGGAAGAATTAAAGTAATCGATAAACTTATGTCATTGATAAATGCAAGTCAGCGATAAATGAAAGTCATCGATAAAAGCAAGTCATCGATAAATGCCAGACATCGATAAATGTAAGTCATCATCATATACAAATCATCGCAAGAATTTGATTGATACAAGACATCCATAAATATAAGTCATCGATAAATGCAATTGATGGACAAATGCAAGTAATCGATTAATGCAAGTCATCGATAAACGCATGTAATCGATAAATGCAAGTCATTGACAAATGCAAGCCATCGACATCATGCCAGTCGCCTGTCTAAGGGGATTTTAACCGAGGCCTCATGTTTTATAAGCCAACACACTACCTACTAGACAACGGCGACTTGTTGTCTAGGCACAAACGATTTAAATAAAATTGACATATTTTTAAAACACTATTGGTGTTTGAAAGATGCCAACGCAGATCTGAAACGATTTGAAGAAATAGATAATATCCGTGTTACAATGGGACCTTATAGGATACCAATAAGCTACAACCATTGAGGTGATTAGTAATTAATCCTAACATAATCAACGAAGCTATTACACAGCTTCACACACCACCAGCATCACAGATCGTATATTACTTACGTACTTAATTGGTCATTACAATCCTTTGGTCAGGATTAAAACCTATGTTTGCACAACACCCATGTTGTGTGTGTAGGTATCCGTGGCGGTACCTATAGTTTAGAGTAGAAGTAGAATTTTGAGAAACTTTTCATGGTAATTTTATATTATCTCTCAGAGTTTTTGCCAGAAAATTGTTGAAAGGAAGAGGCCGAAAAAATATTTTTTTCATGTTTCGTTTTGTTGTATAGATGTTTGTAACTGGGTTTGCACACCACAGACTTACTACCCTATTAGGACTGGCAGGATATACAATTTTGATTACAATTTTCATATTCGTTCTCACAAACCAATGTATAAATACCAAAAATTATTGCATGCGATAATTATTATAAAAAAAGGACAAACACATGAGTTGTTATCGTACATTAACTTGATCTATAGGACTACAATTATTCCCCAAATACAGTGTTAATATTATTTAAACTTATATGTTCATTAATAACTTGGTTTGTCACACCCAGCCAGCAGGGGTTGCAATACAACATTTTTTGTCATGGCACTTTTAATTGTCATGCCAATATTAGTTGGAGTAAAATGTTATTAAAAAAGAAGGAAACAAAAAAAGTATTTTCATGTTTTAGAGTTTATTTTATATAACAAAACAACAAAATTTTTATAATAAATAAACATTCGTTTTAATAACAGAAACAAAAACAACAACACACACATCTTACACACACGTTAAAGTGCAGTGTGTTTCTATATGAAAAGTGTTAATCCCGAGGGATTTTATTGATAATTTTACTGTGCATATCACATGCTGTTTGATAACTCTCATGCCATATTCATACTCATGCTCATACTCATGATCATGACCCATACTCATGTTAAAACAGTATAACTTTTAGTTGAAACGTGCATAATTTTTAATATTATTTGAAAATATTATTATTTTTTTGTTGTTTTCATTTCATTTATCCAATTTATTTCGATAATGCCAGGTATTTTTTGATATTTTATTATGGATTTCAAACAATACAACAACAATACAACAACAAAAAAAAAAACAAATAAAAATTAAATATTTATCAGTAAAATGCTGTGAGATTAGCCATTTTTCTATAAGCCCCGTAATTATAGGTGTAATAAAAAAAAACAGTATCCCGTAATAATAACGTTATTATGTCTATACAATCACAAACAGGCCATTGTATATGTGTATGTATAACTGTATTTATTTTATATTAACGTTTAAATAAACTGGCGATTTGACTTTTGTTTGACTTTTTTTTTTTTTTTTTTTTTTGTTTTGAAATGTTTTTTTTTTTTATTTGTCTACCCTGGTATAGGTAATTATGCATTAAAACCCATTTGGCTTGTTTAATTGACATTCTTGCAAATGTTTAAATGTTACTGCGTGGTATTACTGATAGAGTAATCTGTTCCAATATAGAGCAATAGCATTATGCTTGTTGTTGTAAGTAATGCCAAAGTAATTTAAATTAAACGCCTGAACATTACAAAAGTGAACAAACACACAAACGTTCAGTGTCGCAAATGCTTTCATTTACTTTTAATTGTAGCAGCTCAGCTCTTGGCATTCATTTCGTTATATACGCGCTGTGATTTATGACAGATAATGATGAAACATTAGAAATGACCCTTTAGTTTGTGGTGACATTAAAATTATTTACAATCTACAATACAACAACAGAAAAGGGGTTTATTGTACTGAAAACAAACGTAATGTTTATAAAATAAAACAAAAACAAAAGAAAAAAATAAGCATTTGAATAAAGAAAGAAGTTGTTTTTATTGTGTGTTTATTACAGAATAAATGATACAAAAACTTAAAAATAGCAAAAGAGAATATTAAATGGCTTATAAATGTTAAAGAGAAACAAAGAGCCGATTGGGGTTGTAAATCAGCCGATAATTAATGTTCAGCATTCACTAATAATCATAGCAATCCCTTAGTCTCTGGCTCAAAACAATGGGCCAAAAACAATATTATCTTGACCGATTGCGGGAAGTAATGCGGCTAAGAAGCTTCTCCCTTTAATATACCCATAAACATTTGCCTTCTTCCGTATTACACAGGTAGCACAGATGCGGCGAATATGGTTAGTGTTCTGTTCATAATCGGAGCATGTATCGTCTAAAACCAGTGCTCTTATAAACAAAAATGAAAATCGTGTGGGTCTTAAATGGTACTCATTTATTCCACGATGTAATAAATTCGTTTTTTTCATTGTAGAAAAGCAGTGACGTGAGATGTGAAGTGGATAGAATAAGTGTTGTTCTACAAAAATCATGAACCCGAAAATCAATAAACGATAACGATTTCGTAAAGGACCAGCTTTTAATAACTTGCGGTAGAGCTGTATCTTTGGAAACGAAGCCGGATTTAAAGACATGACTGCTTACTCCAAAACACCAATGTATTTGGTATTGGTCTTGTGAATATCGCGCAATTGATATTACATTTTATCTGGTAAATTAGAAGCATTAAGCAGAGCAATCTCAATGAGCAGTAATTGGTTTGCATAGAGAAGAAAAAAGCCTTAATGACGATATATTAAGTAGGTCTAAAAACGGAATTTGTAATGAAGAAAATGACAAAATTCACTGAGAAGACCATTTTACCATGTATAATGGATAGAAGTCTAGTAATAGTCTAGTAGATAGTACTATGGTATGTCTATAGGTACCTAGTACTAGTCTAGTAGGTATTCTAGTAGTGGGTAATCTAGTAGGGATGTTGTAGGTAGTCTAGTAGGTAGTCTATTGGTAGGTCTAGTTAGTATAGTGTGTGTTGACTCCCAAACTCGTCAGACATCTTTGTTAGTAAAAAATAAAATGACCCGATGAAGTGCAGAGTTCATCAAGAAATCTGTATTGTACGTACATACATATAGCCATATGATTTGGCCATGACACCCTTCCCAGTCAGGATTACGGCTAGCCTCTCACCCACTTAAGTGTGCGTGCCCTAATTATTATACATGATTGGCGGGACCAGCAGTTTAAAGTCGACTCCGAACGACAGAGTTTTTGAGAAACTTCATGGCGAGATTTTATTTACTCTCAAGAGTTTTGCCGAAATCTGGCGAGTAGGAAGTCGCCGAAAGAAATATTTTTTCATATTTGTTTTGATGTCTGACCGGGATACGAACCCTTGGCGTTTCTCTAATAAGCCAACCACCACCTACGAGACTGACGTGACTCAATCTGTTGTACGTAGCCCAACTTAAACTCGTAGGTTTCCGCCAGTGCCATATAAAATTATTCGTAGTTGCCTTGGAAGTCACTTAAATGATGGTCCGCCTAGTATATAGCTTAGTCAAAAGCAAACTTATTAGCTGGTCATGGTTGCATAAAAATAGGTTAACAGCTTCATATACAGCCCCATATACAGGATACTAAACGCTTAACGTATATGTAAGCATAGTATGTTTGAAGACATATACTGTCCCGATATAGAATGGGAGGAAAAAAGTGAGAATTTAAGTGATGAAAATAACACCACATTCATGGGTTATGGAAAATTGGCGAGACGGACGTAAATTTCCTCAGGTATGGACATGATCAAAGACTGTTGCCTACGTACAATATATTCGATTAACAGGTTTACGTATTTACTTACTCGTTGGGCCATATAACCATTATAGTCCAGGATCACAACCTAGCTTCTAACACCACCCACGTTGTGCGTGTTAATTTTACACACATAAGTAACAGAACGTCGACGATGAATGACAAATTTGGTAAACTTTTCTTGTTAATTTTTTTTTTTGCCAGAAGTGTGCTGAGAGAAAATCGTCGAGAGAATTTTTTTGTTT
>QOCX01002081.1:3637-14025 GCA_005959815.1 Sarcophaga bullata | reverse complement strand
CAATACGTCAAACACTTCCTTTGATATCTTTGAACATCAGCTACTTCGACCAGCTTCCCTTTACTTTACTACAAAAATATTTTGTGACCTTTTATAGGCTCTTTTGGGCAACTCTATGAGTCGTGCCCTATTTGCTCATTTCGCTCATTATCAAACCAATTCTCAGTCTTTAATTTTCCTGGTGCAAAGACGGAATAATATTTCTTAAGCCAATGTTATGGGTAGTAAGGACTTCAAATCAAGTCAAGATTAGACGGATGGTTCACGGACACACTATTCAGACTGCAAAACACACTTGGTTTAAGTGTAGGCTTCATTACTGGACATTGTATCCTGGTCCACAAGGCCAATTACTTGCGTAAGAGCTCCAGAGACAAGAAAGAGGAGTAGACGGTTTTTACGTTTGTACCTACTCAATATTATGTTGAAAGAGAAAATAAGCACCTGGGCTACTACTAGAAATTTAATCGTAATGACCTGTAAAGTATGAATACTGGGAGTCTAAATGGCTTCATCAGAGGTTCAGGAAATAAAAGACTGTCATATCACAATGATACTCACATAGCCTAAGTGTGTCTAGCCTTTTGACGAATACCGACTGTTGCCTAGCTCTACACCTACCTAGCTTTGACTTTCCCATACAATCACCCACATATGAGTTCCCAAAACTAATATTTATGCATGCCATAGAGCAATAGAAAATGACATTCTTGTACTAAGTAAAACAAGAAAAGAAGAGGAGAAATAATAGATAAAAAAAAACATGAAAAAGTAGCAGAGATGTTGTAAATCCTTCATCAATTTCATAGATTTTCTTATAAGATCTCTTTAAATCTTCTCAAGTTTTTCTTCTTCTCCTTTTTTTTTCCTAATAATTCTATCAGTTTTTATTTTGCTTCACATAGTTAATCTATGCTAAGGCCATAGCCATTAATTCTCTCTCTCTGTGTGTGTGTGTGTGCCTGTGTATTGGTAATTAGTTTATTTTCTTATTTCTCTGGTTGGTTTATCAATGATAACAGACTTGTTACCAAATGTACCATATTTTGATTGGGGATTGAACAGAGAAAATAAATTTTTTTTTCTTCGTATTTTTTTTTTTTTTTTTGTTCAACAGAATTAGAAGATAAAACTGAAAATTATGGTTTTTGAATATTGTTTTAATGTGTTCTTTCTTCTTTGTTATTTGTGTTGTTGTTGCTTTTCTTATTAAGGATTTTTATTGTTTGTTTTTCATTGGATTTGTCCTTAGAAGAGAAAAAAACTTGGTTTTTCTAATTATGTTTTGATAAGACAATACCCACTAACGAACAAATTTGTATGGCCTGCTGACTCATGTGTTAAATAAATAAGAAATTAAACCATAATTGAGCAGCAGATATCCTTATTGCAGCAATTTATGGCTCGCATAAAATTTTATTGCAAAATTTTTGTTGTTGTTAAGGGGGTTACCAAAAAAAGTTTGTTAATGGATGGGATAGGAGAGAAGTTTTTATTGAAGGAAATGAGAGGAAATTGTTTTATTAGCTTTATTGCACAGAGAAATTTTGGTTAACAATTTTAAATAATTTTGGAATTGTTTCGTTCCATCCGGCATGACATAATTTGTCATTACAACCCTTCAGTCAGGATTAGAATAACTTCTCACACTATTTACGTTGTGTGTGGTAATTTCATACCTGATTTTGGAGAAACTTTTTCATGACAATTTAATTTTACTCTCAGAGTTTTTGCCAGAAATCTATTGAGAGGCAGTTGCCGAAGATATTTGTACGAGATTTTTGATCTGAGATTTGAACCGTGGCCTCTTGTCTAATAAGCTAGCATACTGGCTACTAGACTACGACCATCCACCAAGCAGAAGGCAACATTTCAGCAGACTGCGACTGGTGTGGAACTAGCCAGATCTTTCGAGAGAATCTGAAAGTTAAATAAAAATGTTTGTTTCCTTGGTATTAAATTCATGTTGTTGTTTATTTTTTGTATGCAATGGCCAATTATGTATGTATGTATGTATGTATGTGTTTATTTTTATAATCACTCAGCAGGCTTTTGTTTCAATTCTCTATAAAATCTTTCACAACTTTTACTATAATAATCCAATTTAAAATTTAACTTGAGGCAATTTTAATTAAATTTTCTTAAACCGCAATCAACCAACTCTAAAATACAAAAAATTTTAATAATATTTAATTTATATTTAATTTTATGCAACCTTTTTCAAATAAAAATAAAAAATTTCTTAAAATTTATTTGAAAACTTCAAATGATGGCCAATTATTGATTTCAAGCCTTTTACTCACCATTAGCACGCAATGTCTCTAAGACTTCAGTGTTTTCACAATATTAATACGTAATAAAATTTATAATTTTTTTTAAAAGGTTAAAATTATAAAACAAAAAAGATAAACAAACCTTAATTTCTAATTTTAAACAAACAAAAACTTTTACTTTTACACATGGCAAGAAAGAAAGAAAACAAGGGGGCCCTGAAAAGAAAAGTATGCTGCAGGCATTTCACTGGCCTTTAAATAATTTTGATATGAAATGTCATTGTCAATGGTCAACAAGAAACAAAAGTTGAGATTATGGAAAAAGGAAAACAGAACAAATTGAAGAAGAAACATTTAAATTTGTATCAATTTAACACCTTATAAATCCAAAAAGGACACAAATAAGCAAAAAAAAAAAATTAAAAAAATTAAATTAAATTTAATGAACATAATAAACATAAAATTTGTTAGACAAACCTTTATGAAATATTAACAAACAAAGAAGTTTTTTCCATTCAATTCAATAATAGAAAGATATGTAAAGCTATGCGAAATTATCAAATGACTATGAACAGGACTTTAATGCCTTGAAACATCTCAACAAATTCAATTCAGTTCAATCGAACCACTTTGAACCAAATCTTACAATAAATGCACGTTTATCTTAGTTTGCGAATATCAATCAAACTTATCCCACATTGCTTGTAAGCTAATTATTAGACTCATTATATTGCCTATTTAGTTACAATGTTGATATAACTGTGGCGTTACAAATGACAGCTATTTGTGCTCAAGAGTGCCTTGGGAATCAAAGCTATCACTTCAACCTAACCTATAATGTCCATAACGATGAAAATATAGACGCTATAAACCATGCCCAAACCATCAGACAATTGCTATGATAGAATACAGTCCATATTTCCATAGTTCCCTTAAGCATATCTCTTTAAATTGGAAATCAGGTTAAATGGACAATTTCTCTTCTATTTTTCACTTCTATCGCTTGCTTCAACTGGCCCCTCTGTCAGCCGCAATCATGCCTTAGATCACAAATATTGTTTTATCAGATAGCCAAAATTTACTGCGATGGTTGTAGGCATACATAGAGATATTTCTGATAACTACTGTCATAGATTTTCATCCGAGAAATGTTGTTTCTCTTGAGCTGAGCATGTATTCCATTCTACTTGTTATTTTCTTATTTACTTACTTAATTGATCGTCACAACCCTTTAGCCAGAATTACAACCTAGCTTCTCCCAACACCCATGCTGTGTGCGTTAATTTTATCGATAAGTGGCAGGAACTACAAGTTTACTACAAGTCGACCCTGAACGACAGATCTTAGTGTAATTTTTCATGGCAATTTTATTTGCTCTCGGAGTTTTATGCCAGAAGTCTGTGTAGATGAAGTCGCCTTTGAAATATTTTTAAAAATTTCGTTTTATTTGAGATGACTCGACTGGGGCTTGAACCACATACTACCTTCTACACTACATCTACTTCAACTTGAACTTTTCTGCACATATGATTCGATATGCTATTGAACGTACAGCGAGTTAGCGACCATTTTGGCTTAGTACTTTAGAGTACCTTTGCCCGTAATGGTACAGTTTTCTACTAATATGAGACCACTGACAGCCAACCATGCTTATTTCAGCAGGTATCTGTTGCAGCTTCAATCATATCATTGCTTCTAATGTTCTCTCAAAGGCGCAAAGTTAAGGCCATGAAGTATATCGCCACGAGTACGACTAGGTTAGTAAATCTAAAAACTGACTTATGAACACTATAGAATCCTAGTCTTTTCAAACTTGCAAACTGTTTTGAATATGCCAATGCAGCAATCTAAATTCGGTCACCTCAATCATTTAAAAACGTTGCCTTCATTAGGTGCTGGCAACAGGAATACAATGTAATAACGACCAGTTTATAGCTGTGACTGTGTTGTCTGCAAGAACCGTATAAGAATTCAATTCCTCATACGTATTCTTCTGCCCTTTATTAAAGTCTTTATGACACAGACAATGTTCTTTTACAGACTGCTTTAGTTTTGCAGTACCGACTTGTTCGAAATGATGTCAAACCTTGTGTGTATACGAAACTAAGACTCGAATTAGAGCATCAGAAGCTAAACTCTTATATTTTTGAAGAAAACAGTAGAACTTCTTATTCATTTCAATTTACCATACCATCGTGTAGTTATTGTCGGTGATAATAAGACATTAAAAAAACCTCAACATTCGTTACACTGGCTTAACAAATTATAACCGACCATGGTTTTTTATCGTAGCTTGTTTACTTCCTCACCTATTCACTTGTAGTTTGTGATCAAATCGAATACAATGTTTATTGAATTATTATTCTTTATATTGTATATGTTATATGATGGAATGATGTGACATTAAAATAATTATTAATTTTATTGACTTTTCACAAAAAACATAAGCTATCGTGCTTGATACAATCATTCGACTATTCAATCAACCAGCAAGCCTGCCTGCATTAATGCCACCAACTACATTCANCAATGTGTCAACGGCAATGACCATTTATTGAGCGTGTGTATGCGAGTGAGAGAGATGATAATGGTGTATGATGGTGTTTTTTTTATTTGATGATTATTTTCCAATATTTTGTTGCAAGTTAATATGAATTGACAAGGTTGCCTATATATTGGGGATGTAAGTGTAGTGATGCGTTGATAATGTCATCAAAAGAAATCAACTGAAATAATAAATGCATTTGGAATCTATTTCCGGCCTTTTCTTTTTTTCTGTTTTTGCATAGACCCACTGACAAATTCATATAGAAATTCAATTGATTGCCAAACAATCATTTCTATAATGNTTTGCATAGACCCACTCACAAATTCATATAGAAATTCAATTGATTGCCAAACAATCATTTCTATAATGTGCTGGCTGGCTGGCTGGTTGGCTAGCTGACTGCCTGGTTCACTGACTGACTGAATGAATAAATGAATGAATGTATGAATGACTACTGTGTGTATGATTGAATTGATTGGTCTGGCCGGCCTGCAGACCAGCCGGCTGGCTAGTAATTTGTCTCCTTAGTTTTCATTTTATTTCACTTTTTTCTTTTTTGTATTTCTTACTTTTATTTGGTTTCGAATTTATGTTTATTATTGTTGTCAACATTTTATTTAAATTTATTGCCAAAAAAAACAAAAAAAAAAAATTGAAACGTAAAATGAAAATAAATTTTACGTTCAGTATTCAGTATGCCTGCCTATGTAGCCACCACAATTGTTCTAAAAGCCAGAGAAGTAAAGTGTTTACACAAATTAGTTTTTGTTTTCTGTTTTTGAAAAAAGATCTCCTTTTTTTTCAAGAACAATGGCTCGTATTCTTTTAAAATTCCTTTTTTTTTTTTGTTTTTGTTTTGTTTTTTAAACAATGAAGGTAAAACAAAAACAATTCAAGTCGGGTGTTGACAGTATAGGCATTAAAATGTAAAGAAAACTTTTTGTTTTTTCTATTTGCATCTGTGCTCTGCCCAAGTATTTTTCATGCACTTCACTAAAATGATAAATGTTTGGCTCAAAAGCAGCCTAGTGCAGTTGAGACCCATTGTAGGCCTTTTGTGTGTGTAGGGGAAACAGTTTTATGAATGGCTGGGTTGGTTATATAATGTCTATTTTATGAGAGTCTCTTAATTGTCTGGCATATGACTAATTAAAGGAAGTATTGTTTTCTTGTTAACATTTATATGAGAAATTATGATCATAAATACTCCACACCAGAATGAGAAAATCGAAATTTATTACGAAATAAAAATAAAAAACTCACAGAGTAAGAAAAACGTATCAATTTCATAATCAACATTTTATTAAAACTGAAAGCAGCTTTTATAGGTTGCCTTTGTAGAAGCTTGTAGGCAAAGGGAAATAGATTTTTAAGCTTTAATTGTTTTGCCTAATAAATCAAGCAATAAAATCAAGCATCAAACCTGTTAAACGAAATCTTAAAAAATTTAAATAATTTGAAAAGTTTTTCAAAAATTTTTAGTAGAACACAGTTTGATTCACAAACGAAATTGATCATCATTCATTCATCAGTGTTTACTTCATTCACTTCAAATTCAATTTTATATGACAAGTTTCAACATGTTTTTGGGCCCTCACAGTACAATTAAGCGCTTACTTTTGGTTTCATATCCTTTCGTCCCCAAAGCTATATAGGGTAGTTTTTTTAGAGCCAAGTTTTCGGCAACATAATTTTGCTTATATTGACCAAAACTGGTTAATGATAGATGATCCCTTCATTCACGTTCACCAATTGTTCACAGATCTGAATTAGGCTTCTCTCAGACCAATGCTTACAATGAACTCGTTTTCACGTTGGTCAGTTTTTGTTTGGAGGGTTATAATGGCTGAATATTTACTTATGGTCAGAAACGTACCAACAAAAACTGTACCATGGAAGTAATACTAGGGAGTGACAAGTTTGTGGGCATTATAACACAATAAAGTAGCCATTGTACCAAACATATAGTAATATCAGCTTGACTAACATTTGATTACGCTCTCTTAATCACCATATATCCACGGGTTTCCGAATTTATTGTGATTCAGCACCGATACAAATAACGAAATTTAGTCCAATTTTTGGTTACAAATAATTTTCGACATTGAAAACACATTATTTTTGTGAAAATCGTTTTTCATTCCCAAACATAATTTTTTACACTTTTCCCAGAGACATTCAAAAGCTTGTGTCCTGCTTAAGAAAAGAACTGATCACAAATCCATACAAAAATTCGATTTTATTGTAGTGAAACAACGGTATTGTTTTTGTTCCACATTGACCTCTCTTGCATCCTTAATATTTCAGGTTTTTATTCAATTTTCGTTTTAATAACTCATAACTTCAGAAATCTCATGAATTTTCATCGGAATATCTTACATTCACAATTTTAGACTTTTTTCTCCAGATATGGCCACCTTCTAGTATTGGTGGAAAAATTTTTGATGACAGTTCTTTTTTAGTACACTGGATACAGTTATTTGGCGGTCCTCTTTTTCATTGCCCACATAAAATATTCTTTTACAGCAATCGTCTCGGGTTTTTAGATCCATGTAAGGCAATTAGTATCAGCGAAAACCTCTTTAAAAGATGGATTAATTTCGTCCTCATAGCCTTCATCTTAGTGCTATGCAAACTGCGGAGTATGACAGAAGGTCTAGAGCCTTCTGCAGATCCGGTAATCTGTTTTATAGAAGTCAATACATACATAATTGGTATTACAATCCTTCAGTCAGGATTATGACATAGTTACTCACACCAATTATCTCGTATTTGTTAATTTTATACATGAATGGCGTGACCCACAGTTAAAAGTTGACTGCTAAAAACAGGTTTTTGAGAAATTTTCATGACATGACATGTTCATGACAATTTTATTCTAAAAATTTTTTGCCAGAAATCACTGAGAGGAAGGCATCAAAGAAATATTAGTTTTTCTCGGAGATGTCAAATATCGGACCTGGGGTTTGAACCGTGGCCTGTCGTCTAATAAGCAAACACACTACCTACTATTTTACGCGACTGTAATACGATAGAAGTCAACATTTACATTACATTGGCTCTACAACTGTTGTCCTCTGCATGCTGCCTTTGATTCAGAATACTGGCGGAGTTTTTCATTTTTTTCCCAAATGGTTCTCCTAGGGAAGATTTAGACTTCCTTCTCTTTGTTTTCTCTAGCATTTGTCCTCTAATGCCGTGTTAGCATTCAATTTTATTCAATTGAAATACTATAGCCAGCACTGCAGCTATATTTCCATGCACTTTACTATGTTTTAATTGAGATACGTCAACAATATTTTGAGAACTAATTTGACATCTTTTTTGTTTCCTCGATTTATTTCAACGTCTTTATCTGTTATTAGAATGCTAAGGCACTACATCAGCATGCGCTCACTGTTATCTTTCCAGCCTTCTTGGAAGACTTTGTGCGCTTTATACGCTCTTTTAAATTTTTCCTTGTTAATCAGGCCTTACTGATTTGGTTTCTTGGAAACAATTGAAATAGATTCTGATTAAAAACAATAGAACAGCGTGTGTATGTTTGTGTATGTATGTTGCACTTCATTTAGCATAACAATTTAAACTTTAATTTTCTGTTTTTTTTTCGTTTATTTTTTTTTTAAAGAATCTATCAATTTCAATTTATAACAATCATGTTGTCAATGCGGGTTTATTTGGAGTTCGTTTGTTTTCTGCTCATTTTGTAAAAATAATTATTGAGTGACCACTTTTTAAAAGAACAGCAGCATGCAACATGCTGCATGCAACATATACATACATTTACTATACGACACTTAATTTAAACTAAACTCATCTACAAATAACAACAAACATTTGATTTTTTTTTCATAATTTTTCTTACTCTCCTCTGCAACAACAACTCCCTTTGATTGTGTATATTTTTTTTTTAATATTTTTGTTGTTGCTCTGGGGACAAAATTATTTAATTGTAAGTGAAACCTCTACTACATACTATCAGGCACACGAGGAGAACAATAGCAACAGAATTCCTCATGATGGAGGAGTAGGAAGAGTAGGAAGATGTATTGCATTTTGTTTAAAGGTTAATAAACGTTGAAATTTATTTATTAAACATACATACATACACTCATACATCTTATATTGCTTTTATTGTTGTTGCTGTTCCCTCTTTTGCTTGCCTGCTTTATCCATGCATGCATGTACTTGCAACAATGTCAGACATACTACGTATAGTACGAGTATATGCATAATCCTCCTATACTTATTGTTGTTCTCTTTTATAACTGCTGGTACGTACATACGTAGTTGTTTATGACCAATGCCGGTATGTAACGCTTCGCTGGGTGTTGACATGTTTGTAACTGAGAAATATCAACACTTTAGATCATCATACGTATTGTACTTTTTGTTTTTCGGGTAATAATGTTTTATTATTGACTGGGTATTGTTTTGTATTGCTCATGTTGAAACTGTTAAAATGGTTTTCCTGAAATGTTGTTTTTCATTAAAAATTTGCATTTTCTTTTTCTTGCGAGGGGGGTTAAATTCCGTTTATAGAATTAAAAACCCATTAATTAGCTTATCAAAGGCAATGAAATTAATTAAGCTGGTCACAGAATATGACATTTGGGTGGCAGTGGTAAGGTAAAGGAGACATAAAGTATTGGGAAATATAATGAAGGAGATTATTTAAGCAAAGTTTATCGTTTTATATAACGAAAGTTGAATGTGGTTCTTTAAGGTTTAATGGATTGGTGACTTAAATAGCTACCCTGGTGTGCAGGTAGAGTTACAAATATTTTGAGAAAAATGGCTTTGGAAACCCAATGAGAAATGAGTTTTAAATCCAATTGTGGTATGTTTTTTTTATGCGATCAGTACTCGTAAGATATAAAAGACTTTGTGTTGAAACTTCTAAAATTGATTGTGGAAGGAAGGAAATTGGCAATATTGTTTATGGATATTCGATTGGAATATTGTGTGAGCAAAAAACTTATGCAATAAGACAGTTCCACATGCGCCTCGTGCTATGGAACCAATGAACTACGTCCTCTACATGACAGATATCATCAAAGGAAATATGCACTTTAAATTCAACAAAGGCAAGTAAATAGCAAATACCAAGAGACTAAATCATTTGCAGAAGCATACAGAACATTGGAAATTAAAGAAAGCTGAGCATTGGGATTAGACTATATCCGTAGCCTTCAATTTAATAATGCACGTCTGATAAAACCAGTAAAGTGGGTCTCCTATATTGAGAAAAGTGATGATCGCTACCAATAGCAATAAGTTTATTTGAAAACGCATGCTTCCTATGCTATTTGCTGAATTTAAGGGAGCTTAATACTGTAGTGGTTTAATCAATTAAGGTCTAGTTTGTAGGCAGCATCGTTTTTGTACTGCAATTCCTTATACTCATAATACTTTGCACTCATGTATAAAATTAAAACACACAACATAAGTGGTGTGAGATATGTTAGATCGTAATCCTAACTGAACGGTTGTAATGACCAATTATATATGTATGTATGTAGTCCTTTAAGAACGATGAAAATCGCAATGTTACACGTAATAGTGCA
>QOCX01002080.1:0-22891 GCA_005959815.1 Sarcophaga bullata | reverse complement strand
CATTTGGTAGCTTAAGTGCGAATTCTTTTTTCTGAAGATTCCTCTTAGGCCAAGTGATAGGTACTCTGTAATATCACAAATCAATTCTCGAAATGGTGAGCAAACATTCTCTATTGAAAATCATCTCGACACCGCAGTAAATCTTGTTATTGTATTAAGTTTATTTTGGACAACTTAGCCAAAGGTAACAGAAAATGAGAAGAACCTCTACTCCTCATGATAACACCTGAACATTGACACATTCTGTTAAAGATAGTTTCCTCCTCCTTCTCAGATCTATAGATAATGCAGTGGTCATTTGGTCATTTGAGGAAATACCAGGTCTCTGGTTTCACTGACTTGACTAGTGAATACTGAATTCAAAGATTTGATTTGTTTGTTTCGATAAATTAAAACCGTGCAGAGAAAATTCCATAGCGTTCACTATTATTAACACATCAGCCTCTAAAACACTGCAGAATTCAGCACACTATACGGATGTACAATCAGAGTCCTTAATATATATCCTACAACCATCTCATCTATCAAGGATTGCATTGAAATAGAATTCCTTAGTTGGGTGAACGTTGTCGATTCATTTGTGCTTTCTAGTTTTACAGTTTGTCCTTACTCTCACTAGCTTAGCTGTCTGCCATAATATATGTTTAGGGAGTAGCCAATCGTGTTTAGAACTGAACATTTAATTTGGAGTAGAACAGAGTGCATTGGTTGATCAGGATACACTCTGTCTGTTCAAATATTCTGTCTTCTTAGTAAATTCTATTTTTCAAGTAACTCATCAGATGGCACAGCGCGTAAATAATCGTTCTCTTCATTCGTTCATTAGAAAAATATTAAACTGGTCTCCTTCAGGCAGTCCCTCATGGCCAATAAGAACTTAGCTTGTCTTCCACTTTGGAATCTCTTTCTATTGCTTTTTGTTTTAGAAACATTACATTAATTGTTTGTTAAATGTTGTTGTCTTAACACGAAACTTGATAAATATCCGTAGATCGTAAGAGTTGCCATAAGAAATCACTTTTCGTCCCGGCTTCACCGTAGGTTACGTCGCACAACCCAAGAACAATAGAATATACTGTGGGGACTATATTTTCACAGTTTTTCAATACTTTTTAGGTAATGTTTCTACGTACATTCATGTGCTTAGCTTTGTTTCAATTTGAATTTGAATTAAAACTCATTCGCAAACTGATCCAGTTTTTATTTCATTCTTATATTTCACTGCCCTATTCTAACTAACTCTAGACGATATGTATACGAGTTGTTGAATATGAACTGATACGAAATCAGTAAGTCGTTCTAACATAAAAATTGTAGACAGAGTCTACGCTAGTTATGACTTTGTATACGCAATAAGGCGGTTGGAATGAACAAAGTAACAATGCGCAGCAATCGCCGTAGACAAGTGTGTTGGCTTATTAGACGTGAGGCCTCGGTTCAAACCCCAGGTGAGACTTCTCCAACAAAAACTAAATATCTTGGCAGATTTCTGCCAAAAGGCAGAAACTCTGAAACTCTGGAAGTTTCTTAAAAAATCTCTCATTCGAAATTCAACTATAAAACTATAGTCCTGTCACTCATTCTGTATAATAGACACACCACTGCAGAAGTAGTGGTGCAAAACTTAGTTTGTAATTGGGGACCATTTATTACGTTATGTATTATGTATGGGTAAGCACCAGAGAGTGTTTACAATTACTTTAGTGTTTCCTGCACGTTTGTTCTTTCTGTCTTAAAATATTTCTATTTCCATTCGTGCTATGAGTGTTAACTACTCTAGAACTTTATTAGCTGTGATCAAAGGAACTTTCTCATTTCTTTTATCTTACATTAGCGCAGTGCCAACGTAGGTTTATTTTCTCTGTTGGATAAAAAGCGGGCACTTTTGGTAAACTTCAGTGGTAGTTAAAAGTTTATAGGTTAGGAGTCGGAGTTCGGAGTTGTAGCTCTGATATCTCAAAAAAGCTTCATTGAGCCGCATAACCGGCCGTTTTGCGCACAGAGGTGGACGTAGTCCCTGTACCTGACCAATTTACTAGTGGCTAGCAGTAAAACCAGCGTATAGAGACAAGACAGTCAGCGCTACTAAGCGCAAAAGTCTGCAGAGCCAATCTCTATAAGAATATCGAGCTCTATTCTGCAGAACTGTGTGGCATCTCCCTTGTTGGTTATATACGAAGCGTGGCTACTCTTTGAGATAAACCATTCAATGTGCATTAGTTTAAAGATATTTAGTATTATTGAGGGGCGTCGGAGTCGGAAAGTGGTAGTCTCTAGATATAAAAAAAAAGCTCAGTTGAGCACGCATAACGGCCCCGTTTTGACGCCCTACAGAGTGGGACGTAAGTCCCTGTACTGACCAAGTTCTTAGGGGAAGAGAGCCAGGGAAGAGAAAGAGATCGGCAGCGCAAGGGCTATGCACAACAAAGTACGATTACCCACGCTGAACCCCATGCAGAAAGTCTAAAATTAAAGATTTTTCCTTTCAATAGAATTGTCATATGGAATTCGAAAAACTTTTCTTATATAATTCAATTATTTTAGAGATTGATACATTTAGTTTTGAGACATAGTCTAGACTGACAGATATCTCTTACAAGTTAATTTTCTGGTATGGTTCGAAAATAAATAAATATTTCGTGCACATTATGTATTCTTAAAAAATGTACTGGTCCAATGAAGAAAATGTAACTGTCACTAAACACGCTGTCCAGTGAATCTGTAAACACAAATCATCTCTATATGTGATTATTCAGCTAGTGATTTTTATATTGAATGTTATAGTGTGATATCTCTTAAAAGACGTGAGATTATGTTCTTTGGTATTATATGTAAGACGCTATAGACTTAATTCTTAATTTTACTCGAGCGAAGACGAGTTTGGCAATTTCATGATTGATCTTTTTGTTGTGTCTTATATTCCTTTCACATCATCCGCCTAACAAATATACAACAGATTATTCTACTATATTTAACAAAAAATACGTATGCGGGCAGTTATACATATTTCTGTATGTATAGAGAACCAATCCGATTATCTATGTATGTTTTTGATTAACTGTAAAAGAAAACAAAATCTCTTTGTTATGGTCAATGAGTCTGACTCAAGACCTAGACTCCACTCAGGCAGAAATATCGACAATCGTTCTTATAAATCTCCTAAGATAATTTCATATAGCTCAGCAAGTAATATTAGCGAGTGGGCCTATATACAATCGATAAATTTATGGCTTTACTTTATCAGTGGATTCATACTATGGTCGTTTCTGTAATGCTACTTTCACCTCATCAGCCTCTAATCTTACGCCTTCTCTGACTATTTGTAGGTTCTATCGCCAAACTTGTATTTTAGTAAATACTTTTATTATTATATTTTATTTTTGTGTTTATTCCTTATCGACTCAGATATTTATATTGGGGATATTGAGTTCATGCGTTATTTATAAATTGGCCCACTCGTTCTCTTCTCATAAAAACTATCTGGAGAGAGAGACACAGTAGAAAGAATTTAACACGCGAAGTAAAAAGCATTTTCTTAGTTGAAGATTTTTCTTTTAACGATATAACGGTATGATGTTGGACATCAATACATCAATACTTATATTTTATTCTCTAATCTCTCATCGAAACCCTACTAAACCATTGTCTTTTATATTGAGTAAAAAAATGCATTTTATGATCTATTTCATCATCAATCAAGATTTAGTTGTGCCATTTTATCTCTAATATATAATAGATTATATTACAAGTGGCCATTAAAAACTCCTATTTTAAACATTTTAAATTCAAAAGGATATTCTTAGATTTAAGGGAAGAACCACATTTACTCGAGATCCTATTTAATATATAGAATAACACCTCACAAAGATCTTTCTATCACCACCAGTCAACATATAATTCATTTCTGTTTAATACTAAAATCTTTATGAGTTCTTCGATAGCGTCGCGTGTTAAAGAACTCTAGATGAAAAAATATGATTTTTTCTGCACAATCTGTGCGTTCAATTTTAAGAGAGATATATCGATAATGTTGACAAAAATTAAATTAAAAATAAACAAATATAAAGAGAAAATCGAGATGAAACATTCTGGATATTGATGCATTAATCTCTATGTGATATGAGATTGATGCATTTTTACGTCTTGATTCAGATAATTGAGCACAAGAGAATATATCATCAACATAAGATATATAGTTACTATGTAAATAGTATAGAGAGTACGAGTATGTATCGTATAATATTACATAATTGAATCTCTAACAACAAATAAAAAAAAAAAAAAAATAAATAAAAAAAATAAAAAAAAAAAAAATGTTATTCTATCAAATGAATTTTCAGTTCAAAAATTTTCAGATTTTTGATGGATTCTTGATGTTTATTACAAGATGCGCCTATTTCACGTTGCACGACTTACCAGTGAAGTCGCTAATTATTTGTGTTTTTGCAAATATTATTATTTCCTTTGGCGCAAACATAGGCCGAATAAATAATAAGTACGCTAATTTTTTATCGCCGGTTGATCAACGATAAATGTCTATCTCTTCACAAAGGATAGAATGCACTTTTAACAAAAGATATGATCAATCAAAACGACGTTATTTCGTATATTTTTCCAATTAAATATTGTTTGACTTGGGCGATTTTTGATAAAGCGGGTATAAAAGACTTAAAAAGAAAATGAGATTAAAAAAATTCGCATTTGTCTATATAAAGAGGTTTTTACCTTCACAAGTGTCTAAATACTTTCTACAGGAGTAATATTTCTTCTACTCTTGTTTCCATCGTCCTTATGACCGTTCCAGGGTGTATAATGTTTTGGAAAAGTTTGCCGCATCCCTCTCCTTTCCAATGAAATTTAAGTTTTGAACATTGGTTTCAGAAAAATGTTTGGCATAAATTTCTGCGTAAAGTCCAAAAAAAAAAAACAGTTTTTGTCAAATAAAACAAGTTTGGAGCGTTCGAGAAATATAAAAAATTTTTTTTGAATTCTACTCAACTAACTGAACAACTTAGGCTACGAAGTTACTCGGGTGTATATAATTTTTTGTATTTTGTTGCATAGTTTAATTGAAATTCGACATGATTTTCTTCCTTTTGCAGCACTTTTGAAACATTTTCCAATACAAAGACGCCCACATGCAAACTTATGTCCATCAAGTGCAAACTATTTTTGGAGAAAACTTTGAAAGATCGTGCCCGTATGTCATCTGTTATTAGTTTTTCTTGTTAAAACACTTTTCCCCGTAAATATAGCCTATGCGTGGGCAATGGCTATTGTCAGTAGGAAGATAATATTCAAAATAAAAGCTTAACAAACAAATTCAAGTAAATATGCAAAGTCTAGACGATGTCGCGCGCCTCCACTTGATTTCCTTTAAACCATTAGAAAGACAAAATAATTGTGGGAGCTGCAATCGTTTTTTTTCATCGTTTATAAATTCTAAAAAAAATAATTGGGAATTAATTGAAAATAAAGAATGAAGCATAAATGTGCATATCGTCCTTATAAGGAAAGGAATCCATTGAATTCTTTACGGGTCCTCAAAATATAAAGTGCATGAATTGAATTCGTGATCATTTCCAAATTTCATAAAAAATAATAAAAACGGTTAAGTACACCAAGCCATGTAAGATGGATGTGATTTTCGAATTTAAATTTGTATACCGTTACATACTAACACTCAGACAATGTATCTAATATTTATGCAATCTTATTAAACACTGTTCTCTCTGAACACATTCGCATCGGTAAGCGATAAAAAAGCAACGGAAAGCAAAAATTTCCCTTCGGAGGTTTCTTTGATAATATTTTTTTAAACTCTACGAATAGATTTTTATCAATTTAACCACTTTTGGACCACTTTCTTCTCAAATTTTAAGAATTATTACACCAGGAGGTACTGTTTTTAATTGCAGTTATGATTCTTTATGTAGAACGAAGAGTTATGTCCGGTATAGTGTCTTCCTTAAAATATTGTGATCTTTACGCCAAGTATGTTGGGTAATAACAAAAAAGAGAAAAAAATACGGTTTGTGTCCATCATTCATTATTAATTACAGAGGTTATCCAGTGAAAGTGTACATATAAGGCGGAATTTTTCTTACTTTGCCATTGCTCCATAACAGTGGATGTGAGATTTTCCACTACTTTCTCAGCTATTTTTTTATTTTATTTTAATTCTGGTTATTGTTGTAATAAAATATTAAAACCAGTTTGTCAGTGGAGTCATATGTGTATAGGAATGTCAGTTGTATGGCAATTATGTTGCATATCGACCGACCTATTTACAAATTACAAATTCTTAGTAAAAATTTGTGGGAGTCTCCACAAAACAATTTCGATTATATATAGTCTTGATCGGTTTTTTTTACTAGGGACTTTATAATTTTCTTAAATTTTGAATCATGAATTATCAAACGATAGTTTATTAGCCTCTGTAGATTGCAAAAACAATAATACTATGGGGTCTTTAAAAGTCGAAATTTCAATATTTTTGTCAAAAATTAACGGTTTAACCATATAACATTACAATACTGTTAATTCGACGAAATACAACTGACGAAACAGTAATCAAGCAGTGTTTTAAGACGTATGCTTGTACGCACGTATTGGTTGACATTTAATGACTTTTATTAGGAAAAGAATTAATTACAGAACAATTTGGGGAATTGGAATTAAAAACATCGCTTTTGACGGTCCACAGGTGATGTGTATAAAATCCAATTTTAATTTTTTATTTGTAAATATATTACTGAAGGTTATTTATATGAATAACTCTTTATATATGAAGTCGCTTCTTGTTGTGGCAACAGAACAAAGTGGTATTCTATTGAAAAACATTATGCCAATTTGTAAAGATAGAACCACCATCTACGATTTACTGACTTTTCAGATTCGCTAATATAATTTGTTATCATTGTATATCACTTCAGCAAGTTCTAAACTTCAAAAACATTGTCTGAAGAATTCAATACTGCCCTTAATACTGCAATGAATGATAGGAATTTCATAAAACTGATTATTCTTTTAAGGCACAATTATTTGAATTTCTTTGCCTAGATCTCAGTGCCGATCACATGAAAGTATTACGCTGGTGGCTATCAAAAGAAAACATGCGTAAAAACTTTCTTCTGAATGATATAAGTTTGGTTCTATTTGAGTTTGTTTTTGTGTTTTGAACACGCCTGCAACTTAATACTTATCTACTATCTTATTAAAGTTGTAGAAAAGAATTGTAAAAATTTTAACGACTTCAAGAAGTAAAATAATAATGGGAATTTGAATACACACTGGTTCACCCCACATCTTAACGTATTTCTTTACATTTAATCCTCGTAGGTTTGCTGCATTTTGCTAACAATATTGTTTGGTTTGTCATTAAATGTTAATGTACCGCAAATAAGGTTTTTTAAAGTCAGTATACGCCATAAAAACAATTTGTTCCATAAAGATACCCAATATAGTACTACAATCTACCCAGGGTTAATTGGTCTAAGTCCAGCTTGAACAAAGCTGACAGCCACAGGTTCACTGATGATATTTAAAATTATTCTTTTGAAAATCTTTGTTATGCTTGGAGATATGGAAATACTTTCAGATTTCTTGGAAAGCTTCATTGAAACAAGTTTTTTCCATTAGTGAGCAATTTTCTTTACTAGACCATAAGCTTTCAGATTAACAGCAAGGCACTAAAGATTATTTTTAAAAAATTTCTTAACAGCCACGGGATGTTAGTGAATTAATACCACAAGCTATTTGAGGCCTGTACTTATCTACCCATTCGGATTTAATAGGAATTATTAAATCGTCATTCCGTCTTTACGTACTAATGATTCATTGTCCCCACTTATAAGGAATTTTTTTATTTTTTTAATAGGCATTGTAAAAAGCCCATAAAAAGGGTTGATAAGGGAAAAAATTGATTTTAGTAGACAGAAAATTATTCTAAATTTCTTAAAAAAAACAAAAAAAAAAAAACTTCTGAAATGATAAGGAGGTATGCTTTCGGACAATAAAAATAAAATAAAAAAACAAAATTTTTTTTTATTTCTATAAATAAAGAATGATGTAAACCCCTATTATCCCATATAAATTAGAAGGTAGATGCGAAAACAAAATACGAAAATAGTCTGATTTACTTGAGATAAGGTCGAATGAGAATCTTATGTGGTAAGTATGCCATCATGTATTGGAACACATACACACAGCTTTACTGTTATTTCGATAATTGAAAAACCCCAAAACATTTTGGTATTTTGACATGGACACGTACACAGTTACTAAAATAGCCGCAAGACGTATTATCGTCATAATAAAAATTGTATTTGTGGAGTTCTTAGTATTTCCGGTCAACTTATGGCATAATAAACCTTTAACTTAATCATACCGCCCGTATGTGAGCAATTCTCTTTGCCACTACCCATCCGTTCTATCGCATCTCCTACATACATGAGCATAAGAGGAGTATGTATAAATTTGTGTGCAAATACAATATGTATGTATGAATGTATGTATGTATGTATGTATGTATACCACTGTATGCATGTGTGTATAAGAAGCACAAGTAAATAATCTCTTAATAGTTACCAACATAAACTTATAACAGCATCATTATCCTTTTAATAAGAAGCCGATAATGTATCCCCTCTGCCGCTGTTGCTTGGCTACTATTGCCAAGGCCAAAAATGAAAAAATTAGATCGAATAAAAATTGTTTACTGAATAATGGCTTGTTCTTATCTGTTGTTCTTCTCTACGTCAATTTTTTTTTTTTTTTGTGCTTGTTGTATGTTCATACTTATCGTATTAAACTATAAACTATATACAATAACAATAACATAACAACAACAACAAATACAATAACAATAACAATAATCAAAGTTAAGATAAATCATAAATCCTTGTTGAGTTGCACACGAAAGTAATCGTACATGCACGTCATCTTCTGAAAAAACCTGGTGGGGTAACATGTGAGTATTTATCTTGTTCTTCTTGTTGTGTTTGTGCATTGATTGCTTGTTATTTTGTATTTATTAAAGAGGTATTGTGATGGGTTGTAAAAAGTAAATATTTCCCACAAAGATACTAAATGATCGAACTTGTCACTACCTTAAGCAATGTCCACAGGGTCGCTGCCATATTCACAACTAAAGTGGGAGACTGTTTCGTTTCTAAGTGCTTACTCAGTTGATTAAAATTGAGTTTGAAAAACATTTGAATGAGACTCACTGCGACATATGTTCTAAGAGATCTTGGGATTGTTTGGCCGTGGCTGCACAGACGTGGCCCTGGGGATAGATCCGCGCAGAGCACACCACACTAAAGCGAGAAAACTTTCTAAATGGAAGAATACTTTGTTCTCACTCGGAGTTGAAATCCATGAAAAACATGGTGGTCAAATATCGGGTAGTAACACGAGATAGTAAATTAATATGGAGGGTTCATACAGAGGGTGTATCTCAGGAATGACAGGAAACACCATAATGGCATGCAAAAGTTTTGCAGGGAAATTCTGGTTATGCAACTTAGAAATTATTCACTGGATCTATGCAAATAGTGAAGAATGGGGCAGATAAACAAATTTGAATGCAGCTCAAACGGAGTTGGACAAGTTACAAAGACTAGAATGAGTTGGCATAGGACGGGCAATGAATATCTATCGTTCAGCGCCGCCAAAGGCTCTGTTAGATTTAATTTCCACTAAAGCTTTAGAAACTATGGTTGAAACTATGGTTAGAAACTATGGTTTCGTGATATTTAGAATGATGCGACAGCTACCTCTTTAACTACCCCCTGGACGAAACCAGTAGACTCTACGTTTTTGAAAGCGCTTTGCAACGAGACTTGATAACATATATGAAGGGGAAGATCTGGAAGTTTCATATTCTTCCAAAGTGGGACTATTTTGTGGTATACAGATAGGTTAAGAACGTACAGGAGAGGAATAGAAGAGGAGAGGTAGTTTTTGATGCCAATATTAAATACTCGGAACTCAGGGCGAAATTCGAGGTACTTTTTAGACGAGAGTTATTGTTTCAACTTGGGTAGGAAGTACCAAAGTCTTGACAGAGTAATACCATCTAACAGTCAGATGGTCGAGCACTCGGCGCTTAAGATATTATGAGACTGTCTGCAGAAGCTAAAGCGACTGAGTACGGAAAACAAGGTTACCCTCTGTGGCATCTTACAAGAGCCTGCAAGGAAAGGAGAAAGATGGGTCCAGAACTTTTCTGAGGAGAGGAAGCGCAACGAAAGGAAGATAAAGAGTGGCAAAAACCGAGTGGGTTTGAGGTAATCAAAACTTTTTTTAGAAAAGAGAAGATAGGACTCAAGCCTCAGACTATGGAGAAATAAACTGATTTTGAAACGGCACTGTAGGCTCAGAGTACACTTATTTAGAAAAATGATTGCCATGAATCCAACATAAGGCATAAATACAAAACAGAAGGATTTATTCCAGATGCTCGGCAGGGAGATCGAGCAGAATATTGAAATTTGTCAGGACAATAGGCTTTGAGGAGTTATTATAGGGATAATCAGTAAAGTGTGTTTGCTGTACTAAGGCACACAGTGACAATAACGCAATACCACCCCGTTGACTTAAAGTGTCGAAAAAATTTGATCGAAAAGAGTATGATTTTTGAATTAAAACGAACGTAAATTGATTTCGTTGCTATTTGTTCCATAACAGCAACTAATGGGGTTCTTATGAATCATTGAAGAAAAAAAAAATTGGAGAGCAAAAGAAATTTGAATATTACCTAGCAGCTATGCT
Organism: Sarcophaga bullata; assembly: GCA_005959815.1. Lineage (NCBI taxonomy): Eukaryota > Metazoa > Arthropoda > Insecta > Diptera > Sarcophagidae > Sarcophaga > Sarcophaga bullata. The sequence goes on along the minus strand of QOCX01002080.1, from coordinate 12,115 downwards.
ACTCACATGGCCCCAAAATGTTGTTTATTATCTTTATTTGTTGTGGCATGTGCCTGTGTGTGTGTGGATGAGTATTTTTTTTTTTCTTTTTTTTGGTTTCTTGCAACATGCGAAAAATAATAATAAAACTACAATACATGATGCCTTATGGCTGGATCATAAAAATCTTGTATTAAATTTAGTTTTTCTTTTTCTACAATTTTTTTTTTTTGTTTATTTATCAAAAGAGGCAAATAAGAAAAAACTAACGCTGCAAAGTATTATAACAACACCAGTGGCATAGAATATGTAGAAAAAAAAAGAGAACAGCAAAGAGTTGCAAAAGAAGCAATAATTTTTGCAAATACAATGGAAAGGATACAGTAAAAGCGGGTTCACCAGTTTCATTTTCATTTTTCTTTTTTAATATTTTTTCAATCCCGCACATTTCCACTACCTTAGAATATGCCACAGAGCTTCAATGGGATAATATTTTACTTTCCCCCTTTCCTATAATTTTTTTCGATTTTTTCTTTTGGTTCAACAACATAAAATAGAAATTTCGATATTAAGTAAGCAAAGTAAAGAAAAAACAAAAACAAAAAAAAGATTAACCAACATTTTATGGAGTAATAAATAAAAATAACATCTGGAAAACGTTCAAAATATTCGAATACACTGGAGTGCGATACTGTAAGGATCTTCGGAACATCAGAATTCTGTGTATTGTATTAGAAAAAAAATGTGAAAATCATTAGAAAAAAGAGGTTATGTAGGGAGTCCTCATAGAATTATTGAATTTTGTTTCTAAAACTTTTGTGACTGAAAAAAAAAAACATTTTTAATACGTTTTCCAAAATATTATATGAGATCAAATTTCTGCTGGGGTTTCTCCAACCATGATCTTCTCTTCGTGAATTATAATATGTCTTGTGGTTTTAAACATTGAATTGGATAACATATGTTGGGACCAGGTCTATACACTGGGTAATGCAAATGACCAATTATTGTTTATTCAAGAAAATGTGCGTCAGCTTTATGATAATTTTGTTCCCGTCATAACCAAACTCATCATATCCAAAGAACAGCCGTGGTTTACTACTGAAATAAAGGCATTAATTGATAAGAGGATTAGTGCCTAGAAGAGATGGAAGAGGTTCAGAACTGATGGCTTGAAAGAACTTCATAAATCTGCACGGACGGAGGCTACTAAGCATATAAAAATTGCCAAAACATTGTATTATGGTAACAGGTTTTCCAATGCAATGGACAATAAGTCTAAATGGAATGTTATTCGTGAAATAGGAATTGGCGGCAAATATTCTAAAATCGATTTTGATGTAGACGTGAATCAGCTTAATGAGCAGTTTGTAAATTTTTAAGGTTCCAAAATCAATTGGTAATTTGTATGATAACCTTTGTTGTGTCCCTCCACAACGTAGATCAGTTCGATGTTTTGAAATGTATTTCGACGGTAAAATCGAATGCAATTGGTTCTGATGAATTAGAAACTTTGTGTTTGAAAGTTTTGACACCTAAATTTTTGCCCCATTGTACCCACTTATTCAAAACAGTGCTCACTAAATCTATTTTTCCTGATGAATGGAATCTGGCTTAAATCCTTTCCATTCCCAAAACTAACAATGAGTTTAGGCCAATTGTTAATCTTCCTTTTTTGTCAAAAGTAATGGAAAACACTATGGCTAGACAACAATCATCATCAATAATTTTCTGGAGAGTTACTTAACTGTTAGTCAGTCGGGTTTTATGCAAAGTAGGAGTTGTACTACCGCTCTATTAAATGTAGTTGAGAATCTTATGTTGAAGTTAGATGAAAATAGTGTAGCGTTTTTAGTTCTTCTTGATCATATCAAGGCTTTAGATACAGTCGACCACAGAGTTCTATTGAATAAGCTCCGGAAACTGTTTAATTTTTCTAATTCTGTTGAACAGATGTGAAAAGGTTCATTTGAATGGCATTATTTCAGATTCGCTTAGTATTAGTAGAGATGTTCCCCAGGGATCAATACTGGGGTCTCTCCTGTTTTGCATGTCTATTAATGATCTACCAGATGTTTTGGTTGACTGTAGTGTTCATATGTATGCTGATGATGTGCAGCTTTATCCCAGTACTCTGAGAATATTAATTCTTGTTTACACTCAATTAATCGCGATTTGAAGAAAATTGACAGTTGGGCTTCGGCAAACGGACTATGCATCAATCCCTCTAAATCCAAATGTATCATGCTTTCGAAAACCAATAGATCGTTTGCCATATTTGATCAAGGGAAATAATTGAGTATCAAGGGAAATAAAATTGAATTTGCAAGTCTGCAACCAACTGGGTATTGTCTCTAACGACAGATTATTACAGTGTCGTTGTTGGCGGAATTTATAGCATGCTTCGGAATTTATGGGCAAAAACGTATTTAATTCCTGTGCTTATATATGGGGGTGAAATCTTCGCAAACTGCGATAGTAATGACAACCGGAAACCCAACTTAGCCTATAACAATATAGCAAGATCTGTCTTTCTTAAAGGTCGCCGGGACCATATTTCTCATTTAGCGCTCCAGATACTTAATGTGAAATTTGATAATCTTTTGAAAATTAAATTCCTCATTTTATTCCATAAAATTATTTACACGAAACAGCAGAAATATCTATTTATTGGACCGAATTAAGTTTGCTAGATCATACCGGGGCATGAAGATTATTCAACAACGGTACAGGCCTCTTCTGTCATAGCGACAATTTTTTAAACACACCACAAGTCTTTAGAATTCTTTACCAAATTATATTTAAAAATTAGGCAATGCAAATGCATTCAATCCACATATTGATTTTCATTTATGCAACCTAAATTCTTATTCAATACAATTACTTCATGAAATATGCAAACACTTACCACTTTACAACGAATGATGGACATTTGAAAAAAAACATCCACGTTTTTCCGATATAATACATTGTAAAGGATCATAGATATCGATATATTACAAAATTCATCGATATCTTCTGTGCTTTAAGTGAATTTCATAACGAAAAATTATAGAAAACTGAACATATTTATTGTTGCGTAGGCTATCTCCCGAAAATCTATTGCATTGCATGCATTGCCCATTTAATATCCATCCATACTCTTATGTTGTCTGATAAATAAAATCTCCTTCTTTTATAATGAAAGGCGAATGAAACAAGCAAAACGCCATACCTACATAATAGCGTGCACTTGGATAGCTGTAGAAGATACAGCTTTGAAGTTATAGAGTCTAGTGTAGATGGCTGCACAAAATATTAAATTTTCATTGAATTCAATTAAAATCAATAAATTTTTATTTTTTCCTTAATTATGGTGTTTCATTCGGGTCTTAAAACACCGAAAGCGTGAATAATAAAAACTAAAAAAATTTTTGAAAATTTTACTGAAGCCCAGTACTCAATAATACAGTGAGTTCCATAACTTGGCCATTGAATGACCACTTTTCGTTTATTAATATGTGATATGTGATTATAGAAACAAGAAAAATATGAATTGTTCTAAGACACTACCTCCGCTTATTTATTTAGATTTGCTAGAAATATTTTCAGTTTATAGTGTTGTATGGAATATCCTTTCTAACAAAGTTTGATAAATCCTTATCAATTCATCAGTTGTGTATAGACATGCTGTCATTTAGTATGTAGGTATGAACGAAATACCAGCAGCAAATTCGCCAATGTTGAAAAAAAAATAATAAAAATGAATTGAATTTATCTGGGCAATGAATTAAACAGACTTTCTGGTCATAAACACTTTAATTTCTTAGTCAGTAGAATATGAATTAAAAGAATAGACGTCCTAATAAATTATTTGTTGCGATTTGATACGTATATTTTGTATTTTGCATACTATTAGTAGCACATCTTAAAAATAAGTATCCAAATCGGAAGAAAATTAAAAAAAAATTTAATTATTCCAGNCGGCAGAAAAATAAAAAAAAAATATGGAGTACCCACATCTAGATACTTCAGAGTATGGCTGATGTTGTGAGGGTTATGGGTTCGATTCAGGGACTTTATTGTTTGATCATGAAGTCTTATCATACACCATATAAAGATAATTTCAAGTAGAATTTCTTTATATAATTGGAGTTTCTTTGCAATGATTGATTGCAAATATTTAACAACATCATCTTAGAGGAAATTATAATTCGTATGAAAATATTAAAACGCACTAACAATTATTACATTATTTTTATTTACGTGATTAGACAAATTTAAGTTGCTCTCGGAGTCAACAATATTAGTCACTGCTTAATACTTGAATATCATAGCAGATACTACCTTCTGGGAATGCTTGATGCCCCAAAGATATCATAATTCCTTAGCGATGAATTACTCTTGACCATCTATAGAAGTGTACATTTTGGGTCCAATCAACTTCCATTTTGAATAAACGTACTCTGAGAATGCAGTACCATGTCAAAAGACCGTTATTTATACATAGTCTGCTGTATGATACTGATATCTTCTGCCTGTAAAAGTTTTGATTGCCTTGAAGCTAGTTTTTCATTTTCACTTTCAAACATCCGCTGCAACTTCCCCTCCTTGCAAGCTTCTCTGTTTGTTTTGTTATTGTCAAAAATTCTCACATGATCTAGGACGCACTATTTACTTGCAACCTTATTTTCCGTATATAGCCGATTCAGATAATTCCACACTTCTCAAGACGGCCTGACATGTCATAAGACAGGCTTATTTTGCAATGACATGACATGTCCTAAGACAATTTTATTTTGCAATGGCTTTTATTTTGCTTGTCGCTGTGGTTTGTGTGTTATTCTCATATACCAACGGCTTAAGAAAATCTCAAAAGAAAATATTCAACGGTGTGGAGTTGCACGATCTTGCAGTTCACATCACCACCCTTGAATCACTGATACAGCTTCAATATGGCACGAGCTGTGTGGCATGTATAGTTGTCCTTTTGTGTTGGATATTGATTGTTTGAAAAACGTCATTCTCAAAGAAATATAAGTATGGCGCTTCTAGTCAAAAATCCACAAAACGAGACATTTTCGGGATGTTTTGGACGCTCTGGAGTTTCCGTAGCTTTTTCAGATAACTCAGCAATCGATACATTTTGATTCACTGATGGAAATATGGGTTGGTTTTAAATAAACTTTTTTTTCTTTTCTTTCAATACATTCACGTAAATAAGAAAAATACAAGAGTAAAGCCTATTATTAATGGAATTTCGAATACGAAGATACTGCTCTTTGCTTAGATATGTTTTATTTCACAGTGAGAGGACTTCAGCAACATTAATTACAGAAAAAGTGATTTTGACACTCAACTGACTCCACTGTTTGCTATTTTTGTGATTCTACGCTGTTTTGTTTTCTTTTTACAATTTGAGAAACTTAAAATAAGACGATCACGTCTGTAGCGATCAACAATTCTGATGAAAATATTGTTGATTACTTCTATCAGAGTGTTCCTGATTGCAATGTTAAGAGGGGATGAATATTTAATATTCCTTGATAAGGTTTTTTTTGTGTCAAAATGTTATAAAAAACACTTAAAGAAGTTCTAGAATTTATCCTTCATTTAAAACGCTTCATAAATTCTTTGTATATAAAATCATTACGTCACAGACTACATGTATGTTTGCGAATTAGATTTGGTTTAGGTAGATAAAATGGGTTAACAAAGAGCTTAAAAAAACTATTAAAACCATGGATTACTTCCATATCTGTATGTATGTATGTATGTATACTCAACCATTGATAATAATGTTTTGCACATAATCTATGATATTTCCGAATACTTCATTCACTTCCTGAATTGTGTTCACATGTACGTGTGTGTGTGTGTGTGTATGTTAAGTGTACAGAAATTAAAGAAGTTTTATTCATAAGCATGAAATTCCACAAAGATACGCTTGGCTAGGACAATAACAACCAATTGTACGTGTGGTATTCACTGTAAAGTGCAGTAGCTGCAGTTGAAAGACAGCAGCTGCACAGAGCAAGAGAGAGAGAGAGAAAAACACTTTAAAACTACAATACAATACAAAGAAGAAGAAAATAATGATAGAACGTCGTACACATACATATGTGATTACAATGTTAACCGTTATTTATTTTTCTGCTTATCAAAAACAAAATTTAAAAAAAAGGAAGAACAAATACATGTACATATGCATGCATATGCATACGTATGTATGTATGTAAACATACTTATGCAGCATACAATAGGAGAATGAAAACAATAACAATGCGATTATTTTATTAGTCTCACAAATATGCACAACTACTTTAATATTGTATTTGTTTTATAAGAGCGAGATAGAATGGAGAACGTAACGGAAGCGGGAGCAAGCATGTGAATGAGTATGTTTACATAGGAACGTTATTGTTGTTTTTATTCTGTTTTTTTTTCTGTTTTTTATTCATTTAGAAATGAAGAGAGATATTTTTATTGTTTTAACATTATTTAAGTATGTAGGAATGTACGTACATACATACATATACATACGTATTTATTTATGCTTATCCGTATGTGTGTGTTCTGTAGAAAATTTTTTTAATATTTTTTCTCATAACCATACACACTTGCATATTTGTTTATTATTTTTTTTCTATTTTTTTTTATTTCATTTTTATTGTTGTTGTTGTTTTTTTTTTTTTTTTTATAATTTTGTTTATTGTTTATCTCATTCGTTGCTCGTCGTCGTATAAAGTATGACAGCGATGATGCTGTTTGTTGATGACAATGATAAACTGTGCCCAGTTGTGATTAAAATTTATTTTAGCTAAAATTCCATATGCAAACAACAATGGCAAATACATCAACAACATAAACAACAGCTACAACAACAATTTGTACAACACACGAACAACAAATGATAAAAGCTTATTGTATTTCCTTCTATGATTACTACTTTAACTATGACTATTACTGGATACTTTAACTGAAGATGTGACAACATCGACTGTTATTTGTTTATTTTGTTGTTGCACTACTGTCGACGCAATAGTGCTAGTAGTTGTAGGTACATGCATACATATATTTGCGTGCATATGTATGTGTTCATGTGTATATGAAGTAAAAATATGCTTAACTTTGCACAAAAACATCTTGCATATGTAGCCACACATAAATAAATATCCATGGAAGAGTATAAATTTTGTTTTGTGTGCACATTGTGTTGAACGGTGATAACATCACTACAGTAGCGGTTAAAACTAATTGATGTTTAATAAATTTAAAAGTTAAAACCAAATACTTGTCTGTTGGTGGCAACATTCATTGCATAATGATTTAAAAAATTTGGAAAGAAAAATTGTTTTTCTCGATTTAGTGTCGTATTAACCCCTCACTGTCTTGCCTTTGAAAGTCTATAATGGTTAGCGTAATTTCCTTTACTCTGCTTTGTTTTTCTGAAAACATTTAGTAGTTGGAACGAGTCAAGTCTTATGAATATAACGGATGGGGTAGCAACTCCCAGCCTAATATTTTGTATGCCGGTGTATTGCAATGTTGCAAAACATGTGGTTTGTGACACATTCTGTTCGTATTGCATTCAATGCATGGCCCAATACACCATGTTTAAAAAGCTCGTGTTACACCACACCATCCGGGTTCCACTAAACGTACAGCATTGTCTTCCTGACGAATTAATGGTTGTCCCAAATTAACTCACCAGAGTTTTCCATTTAGGATTCTCAAAATAAATCCAATTTTTCATGGCCAGTAATATTTTGTTGCAACACTGATTATCTATCGCTTTTTCGATTTCCCACCGCCTGTCATTCAATTCAATTTATTGCAGACGTTTGGATCCTTCTCATAGATTTTAAACGATCACAAATTGTTTGTTGTGCCAGATTTAAAATTTCTGCAATTTGTTTCACACAATATTGTTGCAATATTCGGCGAATTTGGTGGTTTTCCACGTTCTTCATTTCTCACATCAAAATTTTTATATCTGAACCATCGAAACCATCTCCTGTACTTTGCTGCTGATAAAATATGACCACCATTTATCTCAACGAGCATTCGATGCGTCTTTCCAGCATTTCTGTGGAAATTGAAACAAAAAATTATTGCAAATCATCATTATCTGCTACAAAATTCTTTATCTTTAACGTTATCTCGTTTAGGCTCGTTTAGAATATATTTTCCGTATGGAGTAGTCGCCGTAGTCTAGTTGGTACTGTGTTGGCTTGTTAGACAAAAGGCCAGATTCAAAGTCCCCGAGTTCCAGACATCAAAAACGAAAAGGATGAAGAGAAAACTGATTCCTTCGGCACCTTGTCCTGCTCACACGGAGTTCCTGCATAAAACTCTGAGATAGAAAAAGCATCTCCACTGAAAAAGTTTTCGCAAGAAAAATGCTGGTCTGTTCGGAGTCGGACGTTAGAACGTTAGATCCCCACCGCACTGAGATGTATGGAGATTAATACACACGAACACTAACGGTGTGGGTGTGGAAGCTAGGCGGCGCTAATCCTTGCTGAGCAGGGTTTTGGTATCCTGGCCAGATGTATGTAGTGCCGCTCTTTATACAATGGGCACGTTGCTCAATACATAATTTTATTGAATTGTACTTTTCATGGGATAGCAGATACAACTGCGAGCAATTGTCTTAAGAGCTACGACTTATTGCATTATTGTTCCCCACAAAGCTGTCTGGTTTACAAAGCGAAGAAGAACTTTGTACTGAGGATGAACCAAATAGTAAAAGTTCACTAACAAACCGAACCTTTCTTTTCAAGCATTATGATCTTTGGAGTAGTCAATGTATGTTAAGTAGAAATATACATGCATACCTATTGTTTTGAGCTTAACTGTTAAAGTTAATACATTTTCGACTCAAGTATTTGAATTTATGCACGTATGCAAAGCAAGGAGATAAATAAAAGAGAGAGAAGAGTGAGAGAGGGAGAGCGAGAGAGAAACATTTTTTTAACATCAAATTTCAAATGTTACTGACGTTTGCGGCACCGCTGTTGATACACATTTCTATTGCCATTCGACTCATATACTCTCTCTCTCCCTCTCTCTTCGTGCGACAACAGTACGCTATAAAGTGAGCTCATCAATTTGATTTTTGTTCGCATAAAATAAGACATACTTGATGAAGAAGAAGAAGAATATGCAGTTTATGCAACAAATTCTCGGTTATTTAATTTCCATGAAGAGTCATCGCAAACATTTCTTACTTATTATCTGTACTTTTACGTTTGTTGATATGAATAATAAACTCAACGATTTAACTTCTAAGCAGATACAAATGCTATGCCATCCACCATCTTCTTTCATCTACCACTTCCCGTTTCCAACAACTTGCATTTAAATCCAATGGCACTTAAACTACTTTCAAATTGAATAAATAACGGAAAAACTAATAATTTTTATGATGGAAATTAAAACGAGCACATACATAAAGACACATACTGATAATGATGGTAAAAAAAAATGGTATACGATACGAAACATTAAAAAGTTTTTACAAAAATTATGAGCCATTAAGTCAAGTAATGAAAGAGACTTGAAAACAATAACAACAACAACAGCAACGAAAACATAAATTTTATATTATTTTTGTTTTTGTTGTGTGGTTTCATTTAAATATAAATGAATTGACTGAGAATAACTTGACGATGCTTAAATTCTTAAAATCTCAAAGTATAGTTGAACTAAAGTGAAACTAAATGTGTTTTAACCGATTCGGCATTTACGATTAACATATTCGATTACATTTTGAAACGGCAGTTTCATATTTCAAATTATTAAACCATTAGATTTGCCGGCAGTGTTTTTTTTATAGCTTTACGAGCTATTGGGTTGGGAATCTTCAAAAGATATTGGTAGCCCGGCCTACCAATGTGCACGATTCGCCGCAAGACTTTCACTCAACTTGCTAAGCGCACACGTACTAAACCCAAACTCGTTCGTTACACATCCAACCATTCGCCTCCCCCGGGACCACAATCAATTATTACTTCAGCGAGTGCTGCCTTCCAATTCTGCTGACTTTGCTCTCTCAGCCAGTCATTTCTGCATCAATACCTTCCTCGCGAAAACTCACACTGCGTTCCAATTGTCGCAAGAGGTTAACATCAGGTTAACTACATTGTCGGGTGTTACCTGGTATCCTATTGTCCTTTACAAGCAATTTCGTTGATCATCCTATCGCGGGAAAGTAAAGAAAACATGCTCCGCCGTTTCCCTTTCATTTCTGCATTCAGGGCATGCTTCATCCATGTCGTGACCTTACTTATAGAGATATGCTCTGTAACATCCATGGTCGGTTAGCAACTGCAGCCAGTGTGTCCAACATTATTTGTGCTTTAATTGTCATGGCATACATAATACACATTTAAATAGCGTTTTTATTTGTATTTTAAAAGACGTTAGAATCGGAACTAATAAACAGAAACGCTGTCTGATGTTGATGTGCAACAAATAAGGCTCTGTGTCAATACACAGTCGTTAATAGTTTTCTAACAGAAGTTGTGATAATGTTAATGCCTTTAATGCAAATGATGTTCATTATTATTGTCATGACGCATTACACACACACACATACATGCATACCTAATTGGTTATTAAAATTCCTCAGTCAGGAGTATGACCTAGCTTCTCACATCACTTATGTTGTGTCGACTCCGAACGATGGATTTTGAGATAATTCTCATTACAATTTCATTTCCTAATCTCAGAGTTTCTGCCATAAAAATTCAGAGAGGAAATCGCCGAAGGAATATTTTTTTTTAATTTTTCATTTTGTTGGAAATGTCTGACCTGGAGTTGGAACCGAGGCCATGTGCCTGATAAGCGAATACACTACCTATCATACTACCCTTCATACAAATGAATATATATACGTATGAATACACACACAACTCAATATGCAACATAATCAAACAGAAAGTCATTTTATACAATATTTTCCGTATTCAAGGTTTTACCAGTTTCATTCGATATGGCGATGCATCATGAGTTTTCAGCTGCGATCACAAGTGGCCAGGTCATCCATAGTTTCGCTATGTTGTCTCCTTTTGTATATTCTGCCGCTGACATGGCAGAAGTCTCTCGTTGCTTAGATTTTAACGAGTCGACGCTGAGATTTCCTATTAAAAATATGATCTATGCTTCGACTGCATACGTGCTTTGTGAGTCTTATTAAAACAGCTCGCTACACAATAGAACAATGCACAGCATTTAAAACCTACGTTATATTTAAGCTTGGTCATGCCAAAATTTGAATATACCCATCGACTATGCGATGCCTAACCCTGCAGTATATCCTGGTTTTGCAATGCAGATACCGCATGGATCCTTTTATGATAATCGTTTACAGCTCCCAGGAGGTCTCATTCTGGATGTGAAATCTTTTCAAAACAACTGAATGTTAGATCTTACCTTGCACTACCATCTTACTTTGGTTTCCGAACAAGGCAGAAGCATTTGCAAAAACTGTCACCACGTAAAATGAAATAGGCACTCATCTGCAGGATAGTAAACAAATGCCAGAACAAAAACTCCATTGACATTGATAAGATAGGATAATGAATCCACATGTAGAGACACCAGACAGTAAAATGTAATCTGACCTCATAGCAATAATGACGGATCTCATAATGACTTCAGCAGAGGCTGCAACTATGAAGAAGGAATCTTCTCTGGCACTGTCTTGAGTGGTCGTCTGTCCAGATATCTTCTGATATTTCGTGCCTGGAAATGGCAGTGCGATATTCGTTAGAATCAGCGTTTTATTTTCGGACGTAATATCGCAATCTAATCGATCACCTTACTATCAACACTTCCATCATACATGGGTCGGTGCCTAGAAGTCTATTTGACATTCCTTTACTACGTATAGCAGTTAGTTCGTTAATGGCTGTAGGGTGCCCAATTGTGTTGATCAGTATAAAATATATTTTGCTTTCGTGATTGATTAAATTCACTGTTTAACCGCACCTTTTTGCAGGTGCATATGTTACCATTTACATGAAGAGCAGCTTACAGTCAAATACCGGTAAACACTTTCTCTCGCCTCTCTGGAACCATCGCAATACATAGCGTTGGGATTAGGACAGGGATTAACATTTCATAACACAATTGTGCGGAGCGAATTCAC
>QOCX01002079.1:4247-25241 GCA_005959815.1 Sarcophaga bullata | reverse complement strand
AGTAAGGGAAAGTCTGTTGAAACTGTCCTACATAACTTAACGTGCACGATAGAGAGGTCTCTTGCACGGAAGAAATACACTCTGGCTGCCTTCCTGGACATTAAAGGCGCCTTCAATAACGTGGAACTATTATACATGGCGCTATTACTGGTTCACTAACAAGATAGGGTATACAGAACACAATGGTGAACTAGATATCTAAACTACTGAGTGGAAGAACAATCTACCCGACGCTAGAGGGTTCGAAAATTGCTAGAAGGATAGGAAGGGGAACTCTACAAGGTGGGGTGCTTTCCCCCTCCTATGGAATCTTGTGATGAACGAACTGTTAGTGATGTTAGAGCAAGTTGGTTGTGGGGCCATTGCAGACGACGTGGTTCTTATAATATCGGGTAGATTTGCTGATACTGCTAGAGATAAGATGCAACTGGCTCTAAAGAAGGTTAACGAGTGGGCATCTGGTCGGGGCTTGGGAGTCAATCCCTTAAAAACCGAGGTGGTACTCTTCACTAGAAGGTATAAGCTACCGCCGATTCGTCCTCTACGGATGAATGGGACGGAGCTAGTACTCAAGGATGAGGCGGATTTTCTAGGACTGGTTGTGGATAGGAATCTGACCAGGAGATCGAACATCAGTAATAGGCTGAAGAAGGCCTTCATTGCTCTCTACACCTGCAATAGGGTGTTGGGGAGGAAATGGGGCTTGTCACCTAGGATGACACACTGGCAGTGGCCAAACCTATCTTAACCTATGGGTGCCTTATGTGGTGGGAATCGCTTGAATCTGGTAGAGCGGCTGCAAAAATCTGCCTGCGTGATAATTAGTGGTGCTTTGCGCACTACTCCCACGGTGGCACTGGAGGTAATTTTGGGCCTCCCACCGCTTGATGTATGCTGTAGAGGCGTGGCGGCGAGGATTGGCAGACGTCTCTGGGCGACTGGACAATGGCGTGGATCAGATACTGGCCACTCGAGTATCCTTTTGGCAATAAAGGCTGCTGTTAAGATTATTTGGGATGCGAATGTCTCCAATGAGAACATAGCCATATTCGAGGATAGCCAGGCGGCTATCAGAGCTTTGGGCTCCAATGTGATGAACTCCAGGACGGTCTGCGGCTGTCGAAAACAGTTAAAAAGAGTGGCTGAGAGATATAAGGTACACATTGTTTGGGTTCCGGGGCATAATGATATCCCGGGCAATAGCAGAGCGGATGAGCTGGCCAGACACGGCACAACCATAGAACTCTCTCAGGAATTTTCGAATATTGGAGTCTCTTTGGGGACCTGTGAACTCATGATTGACAACGCAGTCACGGACTCCGTTAACCGAAGGTGGGCAGCTTCGGATGAGGGCAGAACGGCGCACATGATCTGATCGAGGTTGGATATAAGGCGAACTACAAGGCTGCTTAACCTCCAAAGAAGCACGCTCAGTACGGTTATCGGAGTCGTGACGGGGCATTGTATCATGGGTGTGCACGCGCATTTGTCTGGGACACATCGTAAATGATTTCTGCAGAAGCTGCAGATATGAGGAAGAGGAAGAGACTGTTCTTCACCTACTGGAAACATGCCCGGCACTATGTCAAAGGAGGAAGAGACATCTTGGTGCCTACTATATCAATGATCTAGCTGATTTTTCGAACATTGATATCGATAATTTGAGTCGCTTCATTGGAAGCTCTAAGTGGTTCCAGGACTAGAGTATAAGTAACATTAATTGTGGTATCACAATTGGCCTAAGTGCGTCCTTCCGAATTTTCTTGGAGGGTCGGCCACCTATACTTACCTACCTACGTTAAAAATCAAAATTTTTAATTAAACTTATATAACATTTTATTATATTTTATGAGAGTGACCCCGTTATATAAATTATTTAAATAGATGTCAAATTGTGTGGTAATAACAGGTTTGCCCCCAGCAAATAAAATGCACGTTTATGTTTTTAAATATTTTTATATTTGCCGTTACATAGTATAAGCTATTATAATTCATATTCTTTTATTTTTAATGAAATAATTTAAAAATTAAGTCTTTAAAGTGTATTACAAAATATTTGAAAGTCAATAAACTTAAAATATGTAATTCATATAAAATAAGACAATAAACTAAAGCGTTAACAATTAAAAATTAAATTTTTATTCAATGGTTATTTTATGTATAGAAAATCAAAAAAAAATTATAAATTCAAGAGGTTAAATCAATTGAAACTATGTGATTCTGATGTACTATCAATGGCAATGTTCGATTTCTGTCATCTTGCTCGACAAGACTATGAGAAGTTGCGAGAGCATTATTTTCACACGAACTATTTGCAAATTCCGAAACTATATTTAAATCATGTTCGGAAAGTAACCAATTCTTTGATTTTGGCTTTATATTCGTTGCACTATTTACAATTTCACTTCCTCCGTCGCTTTCTGAGTTAATGTTTTGTGTAGAAACAAGCGCAGTAGTAGACCCATTAGATAATATGTAAACTGATGGCCGAAATGGTTTTATAAAGTTACTACTAATGTCTCCATTACTAGAATCAGACTTATTATTATTATTTATTGATAACACATTCGACAAGTTATCATTTTTGTGAACAATATGCACAAAGCAGGAATTATTTTTGCTCTTTTCTATATTTGGTTGTGGAAAAGTGCTATCACTATCACAGGTTTTACTCATACTGTTATTAATAAGAGGAGGAGAATTAGCAGCATAATTAAGTTGCTGTCTAATTTGCGATAAGGATGTATGTATTGATAAAGGACTTATGCAAGAATTATTTTCAACGTTTGTATTATCGTCAGTTTTTACAATACCTGTTCTAGTAATGTAAGAGAAATTGGAAGTACAAAATGTAATTTGATTGTCTTCTTCATCGGAGGTACACAGATCAATAGTATCTACAATAATCTCAGCAGATGGGCATGACGATATTTTCCAACTACTACTACGGGAATTATCACGAGTAAGTTTTATGTTCAATTTATTACTACAAGATAAGCTTTGTTTGTTCTTAAGATCTGAAATTTTTTTTATTCTAACCGATATAGGCCGACAACGTCTCAACAGCGTAGAATTTATCAGTAAAATATTTTCCGATCTTCTTCTTTGTTGAAACTGCCGCCGGGGGAAAATGTACAAATGGCTACTGTAATCTTGTGGTTTTTTGAAAGTACAATGCGGAGGAATTGAAGAATATTTTTTTTCTAAAAACTTTGGCCTTGAAGTAAATTTAGAAACTAGAGGGGCAGGACAGAATCGTTCAATGCGATCTAATCGTTCAATAAGATATTCCGATGTTAAAACAGTTTTAGTCGTTCTTAATAGAAGTTGACCAGCTGGGGATGATAAAGGTATTGTCGGGCAACGAGAGACTGAATGAACGGCTCGGTTTCTTCTTGATATTCGTTTCTTTTTATCAACTATCATAAATTGACTTTCTTTTTGCCCTGACTCTGATGATGCGCCACAAGTTGTCTTGCACTCATTGTTACAAATAAGATTGGTTTTGCTACTAATTTTACAATTTTTATATCGCAAATTAAAATTTAAAAAGAAACCAATCCTTTGTTCATTATCTTCCGAAATGATATTCTCTGAATGATTGTTATTGAATGATTCTGTATTTTCACAGAGGATTACGTCATCATCTTCCACAATGCAAGTTTTCTCATGTTCCTAAAAAACAAAAAGAATTAATTTACATCATTTATATTGTCAACAAATGAGTTTTAAAAGAATGAAATGTGTTTTTCGCTATAAACCACAATATCAATATAATATGTAGCTACGATACTTGACGTACATACATACGAAACACAAATAATAAGCGTAGTTATAAGTGTATTGTGAAAACTTGGATCACAGAATTTTAAAGGCAAAATACCAATAAATTGACCACATATGGAAAATAATAAAAGACAAGGAAAGGACTAGGAGCGCAGACGCCAGATTTTTTAACCAGAAGTCACTGTATCTATATTAAAGATCTAAAGTAATCGATAACGGTGACTAATACTAATTTATTCCCTATATTTAACCACAATAAAGTATTCCACCTATAGAGTACAACCTTACAATAAGGTAAGGGGAATAATAAAGGAGAAAACTTTATTTATTTGATCCCCAATTTTACTTTTTGATCAAATATGATGAAGAATAAATAGGCAAGTACAAGGCAATGATATGATCGAAAATTAAAAAGTATTGTATTATAAATGTCCGCAAATCAAGTGCTGTTATGCTCTTCTTAAACTTCCACATAAAAATTACTCACAATTTTTTGGAGCTAGATGGTGCTGATGCACCAAATTATTTAAATTTTTGCTTTTTATAAATATATCCCAAGTCAAATTATGTAATAAAATTGTGAAACAAAAATAATTTGTTAAAGCATTTGCAAAGTTGGAACTTTCTAGCTTCTATAGATTTTTTTCTTTTTTAATAAATTCCTCTGCATAAAAGATGCCACAGGCAAAAGTTTAGCTTATTTCTCACCCGAACTATACCGTAAGTAAAATTAACTTTTTATGAAAACTAATTCACTGCTTCAGAACAGGGATTACCATTTCATAGCACAATTGTGCAGAGAGAATTCACACACATTGCGTATGCTCCTTTATTTAGTCGTCGATCAGACTGCAGCGAGTACTCAGCGGATGCTACGACTTTTTTTTCAGGTTTACACTCAAAACATATTTTAAGTAGAAAATATTTTAAAAATTCTTCTATTAAAATCCAATGTCTTATATGTTCTTAAACCACATTTTAAGACATTTAAATGATAAGGAAAGGAATCAGTTTTTTTGTAGACATAAAGCAATTCTTTTTTAGAAAAATTAAAAGGTTTGTTATTAAATATAAATATCTAAAAAACATTCCCTAATTTTGAGTCATACATATAACTTTATACATGTTGATGAACTTTTCTTTGACACTAAATAAATAAATTCTCTCAGTTTATTTTCTCTCTCTTACTCACTAATACACTACCAAACCTCCTGCTTAAGAAACAAATAAAAATATTTTACCGCTTTTTCAAATATGTCACGAGCCATTGGATCACACAATGTATTAAAGTCAGATTTCGTTGTTTGGCCGCACTATCTGTATATGGAACCACTTCCCCCAGAGTAACACAATGCAATGTATGAGTAGGGGCCACCCATCGTAAACAAAAACATAATACAATCTTGTAGAGATGTGGGGACTTAAGTATACCTATCTTCAGCCTCTTTGAGGAAGGAGTGTATAACTAAAAGTTACCCTAATATCGCGAGACAACTTGTTTTTGAATTGATGTCTCTTAGGTGATCTTTTCTTTTCTAATCTAATCATCAGATGGTTTGCAACTAGAGGTCTAATTCAACTATATTATAAAGGAGCCTCACTGATATCTGGGTGGCTCAGTAAGTAACAGGTTTCTTACCAAGTCCTTATCTTACTATCGGAGACTATGACACGATCGACTTCCCTCCCTTACGCTTCACTCGTGGGAACAAAATGAACGAAACCCACGTAAAAAAGAGCTTAGACAAGAATACAAACATTGATGACAACTTGGCAACTGAATCTAAACATGACACGTCCCTCCTCATCGCGCATCTTCATACGAGCATTGTTTAAAGCAACGAGTTCGTACTGAATTTCGATCATGACTGTGGAGGAATTATTTAGTGAGGTTATTGCTTCAGCGATCCCCACTATCGGGTGACAGTACTATCATCGAAAGGCCTCCTTCAGTCGTATCCAGCTTATCGCTGGGCGCAATGAGGAGGTGATATAGGATACTTCTAACCCAATAGTGCAATCAGCTACGAATTCGGACTGCGTGTGCAAAAGGGCACTGTTTCGTGGTATGAAACCAAGTACCCGGGTGGAGGCATTTTACGAGGTGCTGACTCTTGCGAGAAGGAAAAGCCATTGCATGCGGATGTGTTTGGAGCCAAACGAAAGAACAGTTGAAAGCGAAGGTGTGTGCATTAACAGCTCAGTCTTCATGCATATTTCCCGCAAGTTAAATCAAAACGTCCGAAAAAACAGAGGATCCTCATCCTTTCCTTCAATTGGATTTCCTCAACAAATAAGATTTGGATGGTAAAATTTCTCCTGAAAGATTGAGTTAATTGAAGAAAAGCTTATCGAGTTTATGATGGAGAAAAGTTTCTCGTGGAAGCAATGGAGCGCCATTGTAAACTCTGGCCCGGTGCTCGATTGGAGGTGATCCCACAATACGATCTCCCTCTGTGCCCTAGTGACGGTCCCGCCTACAATTAGGCACGTAAATGAAGTATCCATATTTATTGGAAAACAAAACGACGGATTGAACACGATCTCGTGGGTAGTTGTT
Organism: Sarcophaga bullata; assembly: GCA_005959815.1. Taxonomy (NCBI): domain Eukaryota; kingdom Metazoa; phylum Arthropoda; class Insecta; order Diptera; family Sarcophagidae; genus Sarcophaga; species Sarcophaga bullata. The sequence continues at coordinate 18,895 of QOCX01002079.1, read as the reverse complement.
AACTGTCTGACTGATGGTGGTAAAAGAAAAGGCTATGATTTTCGGATCGCAATTGATCAGTCATTTCCTCAGTGACTAAGAGCTAAGGGTGGTATCATGTTGTGTGGGTCGGCTCATCTAGTGATGCCAATGAAGTGTGGGCATGACCATTAGAGGTGAGTCGATTTTGGATTTTATTATTCTTAATGAACATAATATACGCATATTGTTAGGGATGTTTTAATTGATATTACGCTCTCTAACATGGATGGGTCTGTGATTAGGGACTGGAGGGTTTCAGATGAGTGGTCCTTCTTGTATCACTAACTGATAACCATCAGTGTTAATCTATCTAGTGGCTATCAGAAGTGTGATAGGAATTCGAGAAGAACCAACTGGATCACATTTGAGAAGGTTTTGGAGGAGTTCTTAGGGGTCATTCTTCTCCTGGCATCAATGATCTAGTTGGATTTTTGACGGACATTTTATTGTGTTGTCACAGAGAAGCATCTTACTTACTCGGATTAGAGGAGCCAGTCAGACTGGTAGAACGCGAAACTTTAAAAAAGAGGCTTTTTAATAAGGCTAAAAGATAGGGTCAGTATAGATGCAGTTTTAATGAATATAAAAGTGAGTTTCTGCGAAAGTATCGATGGTGTTGATAGTGTGGCTAATTTTCGTAGTATGTTGTCTAAGAACCCAAAAATCATAGGCTTCGTCCAAAAGAACGATGGCGCGTGGACACCTGATGGACGTATATAAAGATATAATTGACGGTTGGAAAGATGTGCTTGTAGTGTTTTATACCGAAAGCCGGTAAATCCAGTCACGTCTGCCCTCTCACGATCTTTTCTTTTGCAAACTTTGGACAGACTTGTCAATCTATATTTGAGACCAAACACAGACCGGTCTCTGTTGAGTAAGTCGCAACAGGCTTACCTTAAGGGTAAGTCGGTTGAATTTGACTAGGAGTGTGTACACTTTGCACCTGTCTTAGATATTGAGGGGGTTTTTAACATTCGTACCACTTGTTCAATTGAGAATTCATTTAGGCATATACTTGCCCCAGATTTTCTGATACCGTTTAGCACTCACATGGGTAATAGATCGATCAAATCTGGGTGGATGTTCTATCATTAATCATGCAACCAGAGGTACTCCACAGGGCGGCGTGGGGTTGTTTCCCCTCTCTTATGACTGCCGGTGGCTAATGTTGCTTTAAGGCGTCTATAAAGTAGGGGCTATAAAGTTGTCGTTATGGTTGTATTGTTAGGTTCCAATGGAAAATCTTGGATAAGATTCAGCAGATTGCCTTCTTAAGTATCACTGAAGTGAGGAAGTTATTTGCAGACAGCTCTTGATACTGCGCTCTGCCTGGCTCCGTTTGATTTGTATGTCAAGCAGTGTGCCGCACGCATTGTCTTACTTCTGAGGCAATCGGGCTGCTGGAAAGAGCATTCGATAGGACATTCTAGAATTCTGAACGTCGTCTCTCCTGAGGGGAAGGACGAACCTTTGGAAAAAGCAAACGATTATATTGTATCTGAGGCAATGTTTCTACCTGGTTTGAGGATAATCGTACTGGATAGGGCACTATGGAGTACTGGGGTACTCCAGAGGCAGAAATATATACCAATCTTCACAGATGGGTCGAAGTTCGGTGGATGCTCAGATGCTGGGGTTTTCTGTAAGGATCTCAGTCTTCAACTTTAGCATAAGGGATGACTGACTTTCAGGTCTTGAAGGCTATTGAGGCCATAGCATGTGGGCCACCTCAGATTCGGAATCATATATGATCTTCGTTGATAGTCAGGCTGCCTAAAGGGTCATTTCGTCGATCTAATATAAACCACTACTTGTTCTTGAATGGAAAGGGTCTTGAATGACATTTGGACCAGATCGAATCCGTCTATGCTGGGTATATTCGGTAATGAGGTATATTCGCTAAATTATGTTCACCGTCTGAGGACAATCTCATAGCTGGTCCTGTTTCCCCCAATCTGCCACTTCTACGGCCTCATCACTGAGTGGGTCAGGAGGGAAGAGCAGAAGTTTATAGAACAGATTTCTGCTCGGTTTGGATAAGGCCAATCCGAGGTCAGTTATTGGTTTCATTATAGGGCACTGCGAGATTAGATCGCTCACAAGGATCGGAAACAATTCTCAGCCAAACTATTTAGTTAGTTAGAAGCTATCGAACACCTCCTCTGCATCTGTCCAGCCCTTAGTATGTTGAGGTTGGGAACTCTGGGCAAAGGCTTCATCGAAGGTTTGAACTCTTTGTCGAGAGTTGACATTAAAGCCCTCCATAGGTTTATTAATAGATTGAACTGGTTGATAAGTGCTAAGACATCAAGGCTATAGTCGCGTTCTCTTTTTTCCTTCGTTTCTTATGCCCTTCCTTTACTACCTCTTTTACTTTTCCAATTTCCCTATATCGCTCACGATCCCCTCCCTCTTCTAGAATGAATTTAGAATGGCTCATTTCGACCTCTGGGTATAGTCACGTTCTCAAACCTAACCGAATCAAATACACACACAATAAAAGATATCGAAACAGAATGGATATGAAAAATTGGTTATCATTTCATACTAGTAAAAATAGAGGACTTTGCATAAGCACCAACTTATTTTGTAAAATTCTACACTACTCAGACGTTTTATAACAACAACTTTATGATAATGATAATAGAGTATACGTTTAGCTCAACTGATGTTTAAAATAGCCAAAATTTAGTATTAAAGAATATGCCCCTCAGCACATACTTTTGCAAGAAAAATGGAAAATATTGCAATAAATATTATAGAAAATAAAAACAACAAGACACACACAATACGGCACACAAAATTACACAAATAACTATATTATATTAAAAAATTCCAACAACATTTTAATAGATAGGAAGGGTAAATTAGCAGTCAGTCGTGAATTGTTAGTCAGTGACAAGATGTAAGACTGTGTTTACTAACCGAGAGTTGTATTAAACAGAGCGTATTAAGCGGTAGTATTGAACGTAGAAACTTTGATCTTCGTTAAAAAAAGATCCTGAATAAACTTTTCAGAGCTGTGTTTCAGTATAAATGTGTTGCTATTTAAATAAAGAAACAAATAACAATCAGAAGTAAAGAATTTCCTTTATTTTGATATGTACTGAATCCACAATCCACAATAAACGAAGTTTTGTAAAATTTAAAAACAACAATATAAAACGTTTAAAAAATCAGCCTAAAATTCATAAATTGGGGTGGTGATGGAATTATGTATAAAATTAAGACGTAAAATAAAGGTATTTGATATGTATTAATTTTTTTTTGTGTTCCACCATGACCTAACATCTTTGAGACCAATAAAAACATTAGAAAAAGGCGATTACTAATTTTCATTTTTTTATTTTAGTAAACTTATAACATAAATAACATGAAAAAGATATAGCTCCAAAACATCGAAGCTAAAAACCTATGCATTCATCAATATTGTTCAAATCAGAAATTTTTTACTGTTCAAAAAAATAGATTCACTAAGTTTGGTATTCTAAAAGAATATTTTTAGCATTTAAACTAAATAATTCTTTTAAATTACAGTTTATTTACATCAGTACTTGTGGAATAACCCTTGTTTTAATTACTGATGAGCACCGTTTTGGCATAGAGTCAACAAGTCTCTGACATGTTTCTATTAGAATATCTTACAACACCGCTTCGTTCACTAACTCCCAAAACTGTCTTTTTTGAAGGGTTCTTTTCCTCGGGGAGCTGGTCTGACAATTTCCCATAGATTTTCGATAGGATTTCAGTCCCGTGATTGTGCCAGCCAGCTCGACGTCATTATCCTGAAACCAATATTTTTCTCGCTGCGATGTGTGTTTCGGGTCATTATGTCGTTAAAACATCTATCGAAGAGGCATTTCCCATTCGGTATAAGGCATACTGACGTCGTTTAGTATATTAGTATAATAAATGGCATTTTCTAAATAGAGGCTCTGTGCCATTGTAGGAAAAACGTGCCCATACCAATATACTTCCTCCACCATGTTTAATGATTTTTAACGTGTATTGCGGAAGAGGTTCAGGGTTCGAGGGTCTTCTTAAAGTATTCAGAGTTAAACAAATTAACTTTAGTTTCGTCTGACCATAAAATATTTGTCCACATATGCATAGACCGATTTGTATGCTGTTTTGCAAATTCTAATCTTTTGTTTAGGCGTTGTTTAGATAACAATGGAATTTTTCTGCTACTTTTGGCTTTTAAAGTATTTCTTAGTAAAATCCTTCTAACTGTTGGAGTAGAAATATGAAGATCATGTTCATTTCTATTGGCAGCAGAGGTTGCAAACGGGACTGTTTTTACATGACGCACAATTTTTCTTTCTATAAGGGGTGTGATGTTTTTTCCGTCTAGTTTCTGTCTGAAACTTATAATTTATTGTGTTTTGGACCATTTTATATGAATAGCATCAATTTTTCTATAGCTCTTGCCTCCATTATGAAGTTTTTTTTTATTATTCTCCTGACTTCAGCACTGCAGTGTTTACCTCTGCCCGTTTCAATCATTAAAAATCCATCAAACTTACCGTTTGGTACAATTACTATCACACAAAGGGTTGTAAATTAAAAAATTATATTACATTTTCTACGTGAATCTATTTTATTGAACACGCGTTTTCACAACCAAATCTATACTTGCAATAAATTAAAGAAGAGTGACGCTTCAAATTTTTAAATAATATAACTGAATAATATTTATAAGAGATCAGTAAACAAAGTGCTGTAACTTTTTTACATATACGTCTTTGTATAAGGGAGCTAGGTATAGTAGGTATATAGTTTGGAGAGTAGGTGAATCAATTTTTTTTAACAGCACTCTATATGTTTATACATTTAGCAAATAGAGAATCATAAAAGACGAAATAAATTTCGTAAAGTAATTCAGATTTATTTTTATAGATTTTTTCTATGAGTTGTAAAAACCTACTTATTTTAATAAAAATAAAATTTATATTTAAAGAAATTTAAAATTATTTACCAGTATTGCTTCTTTAGAATATAGCTCAGCATCACAGTTATCGCATAAATATTATTACAAAAGGGGCTGGTTCCACCATTTGTTGCAAAACATTAGGTCCATTGTAAAGATTTTCTTTCGGTTTTTGCTGCAGAAGACATTTGCGAAGTCGCTGAGGTTGATCGTACGACTACAAATAAACATAAAAAATTTTAAAGTTACTTCTAGGTTGTAATTTGCTAAACATTTGGTGTAAGCTCAAAGTGAAGTATTAACGACATTTTCGTTTCGTATTTGTTTAATTACTTATTTTTTTTATTTATACAATTTTATTCCAAACATTTGAATATGTGACGAATTTATGCTATAACGGTCATTATTGGCTTTCAAGATGGATATAATAAAAGGTAACTTTAGCTAAAGTGAATTTTAGTTACCATAAACTTTTTTATTACAGCTTACTTGCTAAATAAAGTTAAGTTTTTTAAAAATAACCTTAAAAGTTACAGGTAGGCTGATCCCCTCTTTAGCTTAACGCTTACTTATACCCTAATGTATACTTCTAATAATGAAAACCATATTTTCTGCCCGTTAAAATATTGCCTTTAGTTAATTTGTAATAATGGCCCTAAATGTATAAATAATATTAAAATTGTATAAAAATTGTTAAGTTTAAAGCCATGTAAACACTAGCAAGTTGTTTGCGGAAGTTGCTTCCAGAAGTTTTTGTCATGTAAACCCGTGTTAGACCTCGATTTCCAGAATTCACGGCTTACAGAAATTACTTGCAGCAATTAGATAGAAACGACTTACTGTAAAATCCATGTGTTTTTAAAACGTGAAGAAGAAGTCGGGTAAAAGTTATATTGTTTTCTCGTGTTTGATTTATTTTTAAAATAAAAAAAATTAAAAAACAAATTCGTTAGGGGTAATGTAATTGGAAATATATATATATATGTTTATGTTTATGTCTTTACGATCATAAATTTGCAATTGGGTAGAGGTCAGGACTTAGGGGTAGCCAGTCGAGAACATCATCATTTTGACCCGAAAGCCAACACTTCACTTGTGATGAAGAAATACATTGTTTTCATAGTAAACGTATGCATATGTATCTCAGCGTTAAAAAATAGTTTTGTTTTAATTAAATGGTTAAATGGTTGTTCTACTTTCTTCCAGAAATTGTCTCGTTTGAAAAAAAGTTATATGATGAGCAAATTATTCTGAACGTGGTAGCATAATCAGCTAGGGCTTATTGGCTGTACAAAACGGATTGGTTTCAGATGTCGAAATCTATGTTGATATATTAGCTCCGAATGTTGAAAAAAAATACGGACTAGGAGTGGATATTGTTGATAAACTTTGTTATACAATTAATTAAAAGGATCAAGCTGTGTAAAAGTTAAAGTTAGACAACCACTTAAAAATATGGTCGGGAAATTAGAAAGTCCGAAATAATAGCGAAAGATGTGCGGTTAAATGGACGATGTATCAGAAACCGAACAAAATAAAATGAAATATATTGACTGATATTGAGAGTTTTGCCTAATTTTTTGCCTTGGTTGTGGATAATTGTTGGATGTATGGGAGGGGTGAACAGCCTCTGTACAAAATTTTGGTGATGCAACAGCGTGCCTCAGCATGGCTCTAGTTATTTCAATTATTTATCTGTTCTTGAGTTCAACAAAACCATTTTGATGAGATATTCGGGGAGCACTTAATATTCGCCGAATACCACATTATTCTAGATATCTGCCAAATACATTATATCCGATTTTAGCTTCTTAATTCATGTACCGGTAAAAGTTTCAATAGAATTTTTATAATTTCTAAATACGTTTAAAACATAAAATTTCTGTTTTGTCATAGGCCGAAATGTATTTTCCAATTTTTGCCATATTTTCGGCGATTAAACCCTATTCCGAAGGTGCCACTGACGACAGCATGTATGCCCACAGCCTCAGATCATGAAGGAATCTCTTTCGGCATACACATAGGCGCTCAAATCCTTTTTTTTTTATTAGTTTTCACCTAAAAATCGCAAGGATCGTACTACGTCCAGAAGTTGTATACGCGACATTTCAATTAATTGTATATTTCCTCCGCATGAAATAAAATTCGTTCTGACCGTCCTCATAACCTCAGATCTCATTCATAACCTGTTGTAATAATTAAATTCTTTATTCGCAGTGATGTTAACTCATTCCAAAAGATTTAATCGAATGAAGTAGAGTCGCATTCCTGACCAATATTATATAATTTGTGATATAAGCCGATTCTTTGAGTAAGAATTGTTGTAAATATTATTATAATTAATATATATTTCGATCAGGTCTTTTCGTTCTCGACAACAAATCAATAATCATTTTCTGGATTAATTTCCAAATCAATTATTTTTTAATCACTCTCTATTTTGGAAATGGGATTATTAGTTTTATTTACACTGTAATTATTACTATCATTCTGAGTATGGAGAATTTTGATTACTCATTTTTAATGATTTAATGATGATTCATTTTTCTAGGATTTTTGAAAAAAAAATAATAATGAATAAATATTCGAAAAAATTAAAACTAAATAAGCGATGTAAAACATTAAGGCAATAAAGATTTACAATCTTACAGAAATCAATCTGTTACAAGTGTGGATATAAATATTTTCAATGTAAGAAGAATATGAACACTGGGCAGAAGCTTTTTGAACGTCAATAATTCTTCCCGAGTTTAGCATGAGAAAAATAAAAACTTATACACATTAGTCCATTTTTAACTTCGTGATTAAATATAAAAGGGTTTACAAACCTACCTTTGTAATTGATATTACTATAAATGAGAACTATTGCCCTCGGCACTGCTCATTATGAAAATGTTAGATGTCTGATATATGGTAAGCGAACATAAGATATGAATCATATGCCAAAATTGGCTAGGAATTTCAGAACGCTCTTTTGAAGTTCAATCAATCTGACAAACTATCTCTTGCGTTGGAATAAATAACTAATGTGTAATCAACAGTCGTTTACATAATAACTTGGCATACATCTTGACAGATTCTAACGTGTAAATTCCATACATACGAATGAAGTTGAATTTGTAGGAACTTAAGCCTGGGAGCGAACCGTCAACTTGTAGAAACAATATGATTTTATGAGGATCTACCTTAGTCTAATACAAAGAAAAAATTCAAGCACGTCACAACGCAAATATTGAGTAAGATTACGACAGCATATTGGAATATCATGTAAGCTATAAAAATTCCGAGTGTTGGGTTATTAGACGTGAAGCCAAGGCTCAATCTCCAGCAAATTTATTTGCCTCTAAGGGCAAATAAAATTGCAACAAATAAAAAAAATGGCAGTCTACTTTCAACATTGCTTCCCACCAAGCTTAGATAAAATTAACACGCACAACATAGGTGATGTGACAATCCTGACTGAACAACCATTGACTAATTCAGGTAAGCCTGAAATTTTTAATAAAGTTCTGGTCCGATTTAGCAGCATATATTAGTAGCAATAAATTACAATGTTTAAACTATACTTTTCTAGTTAGATTTATTACATACATAAGATGTGTAACTTACCATATTCTCGTTTCGAAATGTAACTAACAGTTTATTACTTCTTCGGTCAAATAACGATGTAGTTGAATTGTAATTATTAATAAATCTTAGACTTGCATGTTCATATGAAGACAAATCATTACAAAACCTTAGTAGAAATACACTTTTATGAAACTGATAGCATATTAAAACGATTTCTTTTAATTTTTCCATCCAATTCTACAAAAATAAAAATTTAAGTCATTACCCGATCAACAATTTTAACAATAAATTATACCTACCCCAACAAATTTTCTCGGTTTGGTGAAAGGGATATTAAAAGGTATATCTTCTGGCCACCACTCTGGTTCACTGCAATCGAATTGGCCTTGCAAATTTATATGGCCAAGGGAACATTGCACCATAAAAGGTATAAATTTTTCTAACTGTGATGCTGTTATTTTATCCAAAGACGTTGGATATCCGCTAGCAAAAAGTAATGGCAGATTTGATATCATATTGTTCTGTTGAATCTCTTCTTTTTCATCCATTTCTGAGAAACTAAAAAAAATATAAAAATAAAATATTTGCAATATAATAAATATATTTAAAATCTTAAATTGTTAATTATTTTTATTAATATGATATAAGTTGTGAGGACCAAATTACAATCTATGATCTTGTAATTGCGCATATAACATAAATGTTTTTCTTAAATGAATTTGTGAAGATACATCCATGTCGTAAAAATATGTGACATTCTAATTTTCTTCAATGTTTGCTTAAATTGACAGTTCTAAATTAAATGAAACATTTCTTTTGAAGATTTATTTTTTCTACAAAGTTAAGTGTAAACGAAGTATACCAATAGAATGCTTTTGCGTTCTCCGGCAGTATGAAATCTACTGTCAATGTCAGAATAAGGCTATACAATCTTTTTTTATAATTATGTTTTCATTTATACAATATAATTGAAATAACAATAAGATTTCTGTTATCTTCGATATTTATATTTGTATATATCGATGGTAATCCAAGATTTTACGAGACAGAGGATTCGCGTTCAAGCATTTTGTTGAATATTTATTTAATTTAATGAAAATGAAGTCACGATAGTCTAGTAGGTAGTGTGTTAGTTTATTAGACGAAAGGCCAGGGTTCGACTCCCCGTTCGGACATCAAAATCGAAATATGAAAAAATATTTCTTCGGCGGCTTCCTCTCAGCAGATTTCTGGCAAAAACTCTGAGAGTAAAATTGCCATGAAAAGTTTCTCAAAAATTTGTCGTTCTGAGTCGACTTTAAACTGCAGGTCCCGCCACTCATGTATAAAATTAACACACACAACATAAGTGGTGTGAGAAGCTAGGCCGTAATCCTGACTGAAGGGTTGTAATGGTGAATTATGTATGTTATGTATGTTATTCTATAAAAAAATATGATAACATTTTATTTAATATATTCTTTTTTAAATTACATTTTAGAGTTCTACCCAACTAAGTATGCAACTTACACTCTGTACTTACTTGAGTGTACTTTCACTGCCGCACCCTGTAATTATTGATTACGTAAATTTTCTGTTCATTCACTTTAATGCTCCAAATATTTAACCCTTATTCAAAACCTTATTCACTTCTTCATTAGTGGACTTTGTGTTACGTTAAGGTTATATTTCTTTGTTCTGCTCGCATTTTAATGCTGACGGTAGATAATATATCAACAGCTTTTAAGTAGCACAATCTCCTAATCTTGAGGGTAATATTCGAGTAGTAAAATACGTTAATAATAAAAAGAAGAATCTTGTAGCTGATTTTAACAATTCGATGAGCTGATCTTATTTTAAGGGAATCTGTGTTGTTGTTATTCTCTTTGAGCTCTTTTTATTACTGTCATCCTTTCAACGTCGACTTAAAAAATTACGTTATTGGCCCAAATTAGAACAGTGGTCTTCAAAAAGAGAATCACAGTTAAAATAGACCTACACTGAAAGAAATAAAGTATATGTCTTTAAATCTGCTTTCTAACTAGACATGATCTCATTATTATAACATTTATAAAATTAGGAAAAAAATTTCCACTCAACATCACACATAATTATTAATATTATTCCAAAACGCAGTAAAATAAAAGCATTTTTACTGTATAATAAACATGCAGTGCACTAATAATTGAATTTAGCTTCCTTTCGAATTTCTAAAATATTAATCGTTCGACGTGCTTCTACTCTGTTGAAATTTCACATCAAACTGATTGAAATTTTTGTTTCATCCATGTGCTTATTGTTGTAAGATAGAAACAAAATATGTGGATTATTTTAAGAAAAAGATTTTAATATTGTCCATTTATTGCAATTTATTAAGTTTTTGATAGTAAAAATCACAAATAAAATTAGATTTCCAGAAACTACAGAAGCAATATCAGTAAATATAAAACGATTTTCAAATTACGACATTTTGAAAGGATTCCCTTGATATAGGGATATTTCACTGAGAATTTTGGTAGAATTTTTTGTAGAGCACCACTAGTACAAATATTCATGAAGAGAATAATGAAATGCCGAAAATAAACAAATCCCCAAAAAAAACTTCGTTTCGTGGGTAATGTGTGCAGACCACTGAGATAGCTCAATATTTTCAAAGGTTTTGGTCAATCCAAAATGAATAACGTTTGGAATATTTTGTCTGCCGTTAGGTTAGAAAGTCGGTTGATCATTGGATATGACATCTAAAACATTTTAGGTATTGTATCAAATAATACCCGATCTCTAGGTGTACGAAGTCCAGATCCTGAGAAAATATTGTTGGTATTGTAAGATTTATAGAAACTTCTACATTGACCCTCTTGCCAATTCACTGGTTGCAGCAATGTTCATATTAGCCATAAAGATGTTCATTCAGTACTTTTATTAATGGTAATAAAACAATGCAATAAAAGTCAGAGGGTTCACTGAACGGAGTCTACACCAACAGTTCTGAGTAAGAATATTACACTTGGCCGCGGGTTGACTGGGACGTTAGTTAGTACCAACCTGGCAGGCAAGCATTGGTATTATCAATTTATAATATATATTTATAATTTACCATCACAATTACTGCATCTCATCAGATATGTAGCACTTTTAGATTTATCGTATTTATCCTTTCCTATAAGATATCCACACATGATATTATAACATTAAGCGAGTAGTAATCATTTATGCAGTTTTTTATATGCGATATTACGATGTAGTATGTACCGAACATTATAGATGGAATGCATTTCATTTTCCTTTTTTAATTATTTATTTAATTTTAGATTTTCAGTCTACAGTTATACACAAACTCGGCACCGGATCGCGAAACTAAACTAAAAATGCTTAACTATTGCAGCTGGAGTGTAATGCAATCGAAACTATCAAGAAGTAATAAGGAACTTTATAACTCCATTAAATGAAGAAGATTTTTATTCTGGCGAAATTATTTCTTAAAATATAAATTTAATGTTTAAATATTAAAAAAATATTAATAAATTATAATTCTTTTCAGCTGTAGAATTGCATTTCCAACAATACATCATTAGTGACGGTAAAATTACTTTTGATACATCGTTAGTGATGGAAAAGTGACCGGTCTTTTGATACATTATTAGTGACGGTAAAAATGACCGGCCTTTTGATTAAAAAATTTCGTTTAAGACAAATTTTAAAATGAATCATAATCGTGTGTTTAGCAAAAACTTTTAAGAGTATTAAAAATTAAAAACTGTGGAAAAATTAATAATAAAAATTGAGATAACATTAATAAATTAAAATAAAAATTAAAAAAATTGATATAAAAATATAATGAAATAAAGAATCAAAGTGCAGTATAAAAGGAGAAATGTAATTGTCTTTTCCGTTTATTTAACCAGATATTTAATAAATCGCTTTACTAGCTCGTTGTAAATCTAAAATCAAAACATTACCCGATCAAGATTCATCTAAGATACAAGAACTCACTCAATCGTTAGGTGCGACTCAGGCCGTTTGAAATTATTAAACTTATTCAAAAGCAGGAAAATTGGTAACTGAAGCTGAGAGATGTTGAAAGACAATTTGGCAAGTCTGAAATACGTAAAAGGCGCTGGCTATGCAACCAGTTACGTGGTCGTAATTTTCCATCATGAAAATGATTGGAAACATATTGTTAATTTTATTGGAATACGATTCACTTCAGTAAAGTTTTTAAAATTTGGCTCATTTACTCTTTTCCTTAAACTTGGAGAATATAAAAATAAAATAAAACCCCAAATTGACAATAAGATATGAAAAGTCGTATTTTCCGATGGGCAATACTTTGAATGGTCTATTGTTTTAAGAAAGCATTTATTTCCAATAAGCATGACTGGTCTGATGTTCTACTTCCAATTAAAATGTGCTGAACTACAAGCTAGAGAAGTATAAGTTGAAACCCCGGAGAGAAGACGGGGAGTGCTCTCCATATCCAGTTCTAATTTAGAAGTTGTTTAATTTAGAAAATTTTGTTTTCTGATATACATATGTACATTATTGGTAGTTACAGGCTTTTATTCTGCATTAAAACAGAATCAACCGTTTAGCGTCGAAACTTAATCCATATTAGTGACCCTTTTCATGGCAATAAGTTTATTATCAAACCTCTTGTGATAATCTTCTGATTCCAAAACATGAATACCACTCTTCTTGTATTGTTTTTTAAGATGTCTAAGCCGAAGCTTGAACTCTTACATACTATATGCACCTAATATCTGATATACTTATCTTAATATACATAATATTCGTATATGTACAGCTGCGGTCAAAATAATGGCACCAACTTAAAATTTTATTAAGTCCGTTTATATCTACTAAAATGTTAGTTCGATTTAATTTAAAACTCAATAAAAAATTATTTTATGTACGTAGTTTTTTATTATAAAATATAAATTGCTTTCTTTCAAAAGATTAAACTATGCTAATTAATTAATAAAAAAAAATTTAAAAATTGTTCAGTCAAAATAATAGCACTTTAGGTAATTTTTTACAACAATTAGTTGTATTACTTAAAATAAAATTAACAACATTAAAATATTTCATAGGAATATCTTGTAGATGAACATAAAATATTTTTTCAGTATTTTGTTACATGTCCCTTATTCACTATTATAGCTGCGCAATGCCTTCCCATTGAATCGACCAAATGTTGACATTTTTCAACTGTAATGGAACCACAAATTTTCTGCAAGGCTTTCCAAAGATCTTCAATACTGTTTCGTTGTATTGCAGATACTCCTTTCTTTATCTCCGTCTACAGATTTTCGATGGAGTTCAAATCCGGGGATTGTGAAGGCCACTCCATCACTTTGACGAAGTTCTCACTGAATCACTTTCTTTCCATTTTGCTGGTGTGTTTTGGGGCATTATCTTGCTGGAAGACCCACACCGGCGGCATTTCGTGGAAAGCATACGGTACCATTATTTCATCAAGGATTTGTGCATATACCGATGCATCCATTGTGGTTTTTAACCAATGAATGGAGCCTACACCTTGATAAGAAAAACAGCCCCATACCATAATACTACAGCCACCATGTTGGATAGTTTTTCCTGTAAACGGGAGCTTGTATTCACTATTAGGTGACCTGCGAACAAAATATCTACAACCCTTTCCACCAAAAAGAACAATTTTGGACCCATCTGTCCATAGCACATTCCTCCACTTTTTCTTGGGCCAATTAACATATGCTTTTGCGAACGACAGTCGAACTACAAGCGTTAAGATTGTTGTCTCGTAGTCTTCGACGAATAGTTTCCACAGTTACCAGCACATCCAACTCTTTTTTGAGTTCCGTAGCTGACATAAACGGATTGCTTTTAGTTGTTCGAACTAAACGTTTTAACATTAAAGGTGACAAAATTCATTTCCTACCACGGGATTCCACTTTTGGCCCATATCTGAAGGCATTTATTGTCATTTTATTAGAACAGTCCAGTAATTTTCTGATTTCGGAGTACGATTTCCCTTCAGATGACAATTTTTTTATTAGCTCTCGTTTTTCAGGCGTACAATGCCTTTCGCGTCCATTTGCTATGTAATTTTAACAAAAATATTGTGTAATTCCACACAAAATGTGGCAACAATTTTTTCAATTGC
>QOCX01002078.1:6635-25244 GCA_005959815.1 Sarcophaga bullata | reverse complement strand
AGATAAATAAAAGGCGATGATTTATCGATATTCCGCTAGGGCGAATAGGAAATAGTTTCATTCTGTCAGGAGTTACTATATGGTGTCCTATACCACAATTTCTTGGAAGCATAGACCAAAGAAAATTATCACATATTGTGGGATCAAACCTCTTGGACCTTATTAAACTGCTTATAGCCGTTGTATGCTAGATAGTGTATTGGCTGATTAGACTTGATCCCGTGATTCAAACAAATGCTTGCACATCTCGAACCAAACGCTAATACGAAAACAAATTTTCTTTCGACGGCCTCCTCGCAGCTACTCCTTCTGGGAAAAACTGTAAAAGGAAAATAAAATTGCCATGAAAAGTTGATCAAAAATCTACCATTCGGTAGCACACTCAACATAGATGATGTGAAATGATAGGTTGTAACCCTGACTAACGGGTTGTAACGACCAATTTAGTAAGTATGCTGTTGGACTTAGTCACAGGTTGATAATCGGGTAATTGGTTAAGTGGTTGGGATATTCAAATACTACAAGATCTTTGCAAATATAGTGACTTAATTGATTTGATATGAAACACGGAATAGTCTGGTATTTTCAAGAGTCAATCCGTCCAATCACAATTAACAATTCCGTGGTAGTATTTTGCGCTTTTCCCATTCCTCCTATTATGAATAAAAATTTCCCATGAAATTTCTTAGTTTTGCCTATCAATTGAAAGAATTGTTTTCTCGAAAAAAGAAAAATTCTGTGGGAAAAAATTTATTTCTTTCTTTCAACAACTCTTCACGGTAAAAAGGTTGCGTTTATAGAAGAAAAGTCAGAGTTTGAAGTTTGAGGTTTTACTACTTATGAGGGTGCTTGAATGTGTGGAGCCTACATGTGGAATATCTGTGTTGCATTCCCTATATTTTTATTATTCCTTTAGCAAATGTGAAAAGTATTAAGCCAAGTATCCCTATGTTCGTATGCGGCATACAACTTTAAAAACTGCTGAACTTCAGCTGAAGTACTCGTACAGTAGTAGAGAATCAACGTAGATCTCATGATGTAAACAAAGCACCAATATTGGGTTTATCATTGCCCAGTTCTGGGGAATCAGCCAGTTTAATACATACAGACATACATACATAAATACATTCATACATAAATACATACATACATACATACATACATACATACATACATACATACATACATACATGCATACATACATACATACATACGTACATACATACATACATACATGCATACATACATAATTGATCATTACAACCCTACAGCCAGGTTAACAACACTTGTGTTGTGTGTCTCCTTTTCCAATTTCCCTAACTCCGTTACTATCCTCTCTCTCTCTTTCTCTCTTTTAGATTGAATTTATAATGCACCATTAGGATCTCTAGGTATAGTACTTGTCCTTAAACCTAACCTAACTTAATCTATGTTGTGTGTGTTAATTTTATACATGAGTGGCGGGACCTACGGTTAAAAAAGTCGACGCCGAATGAAAGATTTTTGAGAAACTTTTCATGGCAATTTTCATTTACTCTCAGAGTTTTTGCAAGAAATCTGCTGAGAGGAAGTAACCGAAGAAATATTTTTTTGTATTGTCAGGCCTAGGGTTTGAATCGAGGCCGAACGTCTAATAAGGTAATACACTAACTACCAGCCTACGGCGACTGCCATAGTATATACATGCAGACATAATTGTTCATTACAACCCTTCAGTTAGAATTCCGTCCTAGCTTCTTACCAGCACTTATGTTGTGTGTCTTAATTTTATACATGAGTGGCGGCACTCGAATAATAGATTTTAAGAATTTTTTTCATGGCAATTTTTTTAACTTTTACAGTTTTTGGTAGAAAACTGCTGAGGGAAAACCGCCGAAGGAATATTTGTTCATATTTCGTTCTGTTGGAGATGTTTAACCTAAGGTTTGAACTGAGGCCGCATGTTTAATAAGTCAACACACTACCTACTAGACTACAGTGACTACAACCTTGGTTTATTACTTTACATCGTTCAGACATAAACAGGACGGCATTCAAAATATTGAACATGTTCGATCATTTTTAAAGTTGTTTGAATCGTACACCTCATTAACATTTATGCAATACGCACTCAGTTTTACATGAATTAACACCACATGGTCTCAGCTGGTGAATTAAATCGAAATTTCAAAATCTTTGAGTTTCAATTCACAGCACTTGTCCATGCTTTTTATCCAACTTAGTCTAAACAGCTGCAGTGCCCTATTAACGATCTTTTTACCAGTTTTATAGAAGAATTTTTATTGAATTTATTTGCAATAAAAATTGTGTCTACTTTTGTAATAAATACGGGCTTAACAAAATTTTCTAACAAAAAAAATCTCAAAATCAAGCAATTTAATACCTTTTTCTTTGATTATAAATGAAAACAGATTGTTTTTTATAATTACAGTGCAAAAAATGAAAAAAAAATATCTCATATGTACAGAAGGCCACTCACTTGACCCATATTTTTTATAAACAACATTGTTTTTATGTCTACGGCTAGAAAATAAATACAAAAAAATAAAAAAAGAAAAACTTATCGTGTATAATAGACGATGTAATTTAAATTTTAAAAACGTTTAAGCCACCATTAATATCATTATTAAACGTACGATTATTTCTTAAAGATTAAAGTAAATAAAAATCATAAAATATGTACGTACGTACTATGTAGACCCAGATATTGTTTGCAAACCGACAAAACCCAGTAGACATGAAAGTAAAATTTTTAAGAAAATTTTTTTTAATTAAAAATAGTCTTTGAGCCTATATTCTGTCTTAGACATAGATTTGGCAAAATTTAATTTTTTTTATTTGGTAAGCCTTCTTGCCTATTGGGTTACTTGGCTAACAAATTCATTATCAATATCGTTTTGGCTTGTATAGCTTGCTTGTATGAGTTTATTGCTCGATTAATCGAACATTGTTTTAATAAATGAACCTGCATCCACAAAATTGATGATCGTGTTAATGTGCCACCAGCAACTCCAAACCTCTATAACGTATTGCGTTAAACAGCTGCTCCAATGGGGAACGAAACTTTTTACACAAAATTACTATGAGTTACTAAGAGTTGATGTTCTTATCCCAAAAACTGTATCAAAGAACAATTTGTTGGCAATAGACTAGGTTCTAGAATGGTCGGTATATTAAGAGAATATAAATATACGGGGGTGGTGTTAAAAATTGCAGATATAAAGACAATTTTAATTCATTGCAAGTGATGTCCAGATTGTTGTTTACAAGCCTGCACAGAAATTTTAGCTAAGTTTTGTTGCAAATTTTGCATAAGGTTGCATAGGCTACAACCCTCGTATATATATAGAACATATTGTATGGTATATACACTTAGAAGAGAAATAAAATAAATTGATTGTGTTGAAAGGATTATTGAAAAGTTACGTATAAACAGATTTCAAAAGTTTTTAATGGACTGATGAGAAGCGAACAAAATTGAAACAGAACCAAAGAAACTAGGCAAGGATAACAAATCAAATGGAACAAACATTCCATTACAAGAAAACAAGTTTCATATACGATATAATTCCTGGCAAGACTTTGTTGGTCAATTGAGGTGTTTATTGTTCAAAACTCTTCAAGGACTCTCAAAGCTATGACTTTATCTATATGTAAGCCTTTTACAACAACGCAACAAAAAGTTGCGATTAAATGCCAAAATAGTGGCCTTAATTATATATACAATTTGGTGAATGATATACCAGAAATAGCATGGCAACGTGAATGTAAGTAAACTTATTTAACGGCAAATGTAAAAGGTGAAAATCCAGAAACTATAATAAATGTATAGTAGTTCAAGTAGTTAATATGATTCTTGTTTCATTGATAGTTAAAAAGTCTTTTTACTTACCAAACATTGAGTAGGTCTCTAGGCATGAAATATAGACAAGAGACTCTCTATGTTGCACATGTATGACTTGAGTCAGCGTTTCGATTTGTAAGGTGTAATTTAACGAAGAATTCAGTGTATGAGTTGCTGATTTGACTGTTAGACTCCGGTACCATGTTGAAATACTTGGTGGTAGGCATAAGAATTTCATCCCAGAGCACGACAATGGGGTCCACTGCCATTAGTGTTAATGACTGCTTAGCTCTTCTTCTGGATTATGGTTATTACTTTTTTTTTTCCGTTTCTCATGTTTAGTATGCCAGATACGACAGCCAGATAGCTACTCCTCCACCTACCATCGACAACTCATTCCCTCTGCCATTTTATTGCAATTTACCTAGCATCTTACCTCTTAGTCTATACTAATTTTTTTTATTTTTTCATATTTTTCTTAAATTGTTTGTTATTCACAATCTAGCTTCTTGTCACTCTCTCCATCCCTCATTCTCCACTCATTCCTCCATCGTACTATCTCCATCTCTCTCTCTCATATCATTCTATTTTTATCATTCTTTTGATTCTTGTACTGAATTGATATTTCAAATTATATCATTGATTAGTCTCATCTCATCACTCTATGCACTGCTCTATCTCTCATTCGCAGTGCAAGTTCTTATTTTTCATTGCTATATTGCATCTGTTTGTTACAAAATGTTAAGATATGATTAAGAGTAGTAGAACGGAAGGCTGTCTCACAGTAGAATGGATGATTTTTAGCGATTCAGATTACTGAGATAGTTGAGTGAGTTGATAGTTATTATGTTGTTGGTTATAATTTGGCTTAATAGCCCTGATTTCTATGATAAAATTTCTCGCTATACAGAAAATATATGCTAAGGATGCATAGAACAGTTGAGAATAGCCCTGCTCTACTATTTCAGTAGCATAAATTTTCTTAAGAGTTCGATATGTGTTAATATTATTGGTGGATGGTACGTATCGTGTAGAAGAACTGGATGGGCAACCTTAAATCTATGCTCGTGCTATGTTAGTGCGTATATGTGTAGTAAATTTTATAGCTCTGATACTGTGGCAGAGATTTAAAAGATTTCATTCATACCTTAATGTATGACATGTATGTATATACAGTCGCAGGCAGCCTATGGGATAAACCATGTATTACAGACTAAGTTCCTTCATTATCGCTCTAGATAGACAATAAGAAATCGTAGGACTGTTTCGGTACTTATTAGTTTTTACAAAATGATTAAGGTAGGCACTAAAGATACGCACTTTTCTAGATGACTTGCAGAGTAGTAGCAGACCATTCCTCTTCCTGAGGCGAATCGGTTATATGGCATGCCTTCCAAGGAACGTGTCTTCAATCAAACTGTGCGGAATTTGGCAACATTGCTGTTCGCAGACAAGATTCAGCAGCTCTTTTCACATTGTGTCGTTATTGTAGTTAAATATTGCCAACGAACCAAAACGATCGCTCTGGCAATAACATTAATATAAACACTGGTGGCGCCATAATGAATATGCCTGCTGCGGAAATCCATACGTTGGTCTATAATCATTCTTCTCCTGTATAATACCTACTATCCCTTGGGGTGGTTAGATCCTGTGGCCTCTCACCCACTAGAAACTTCGATACTTACTCACGCTGCCTCCGCTCTTCTTTAGTTTCGCATCACTTATGTCTCGCGGTAATATTGGCACATGTTCACTCAAATACCTTCATTCTTCTCGATAAACTGCACTGAAGAACGAAGTGCACGAATTATACTGCATGGAATAACTGAATACTTCACAATCGACACTGTGGCAATGCAACTTAACGTCTTGTTAAGTTAAGGCCATTTGGCGGCGCGAAAAATACTTCTGTGCACGCAACTATATCTTGGATGATCTCCCTTGTCACGCTAGGTCATTGGCCTCGTTATGATCACGAAGCGCCCACGCTTGCTGGAAACTTATGTAATCAGTCATTCCATGCATAGTCGGCACACAATTACTAGGTACATCTATCATCTTATGAAAAGACAGCGCAAAGAATGCAGCTCTCCTTACGACTTTTGCCAAGTGACCGGGGCAGAATATGCTCGAAGATGAAAGGATAACTGTTCACACCTTCTTTTAGTCACTTCATTTTCCAGTGACACCGCGTCGCGATATTTGAGTATCCAATTGGCTCCTATCAAATCTGTAGTTGCAGACCTATACAATTCAAATCTATGCCCTTACCAAAATTTCGGGGCTCGACTCTATCCCAGCGATAGGACATCGTCGTGTTCTACTATCTGAGCCGTGCGACTGACCAAAATTCTTCCCTTACTTTTGAGATGTAACATCCGCGTCAATAGTACAGGACCTGTGTTTAACTGTCGACGTCACAACAGGGCGCAATGCGTGCATCAAGTGGAGTTTATAGTATCACAGCACTAACCATCAAGCTACTACCTCACCTACTACAAAGCATTTAATGATATGTGGTATGAGTACAATTCCGCCCCACTACTACGATTAATTGTAGGTATCCTCCAATTCATTCTTCGCAGTACGTGTCTCTTTTCCGCCCAATTCCAGAAATTTAAGGCTCCACCGCATATAAATATTGACCACTACATTGGTTATAAGCAAAAAAAAGAATCCATCAAACTGATAGTACAGATAAATAACGATTACGAATAAAAAAAAACAGTGTGCTGCATTGATGATGAGTGGTGTATGAATAGTTAAAAAAGTTATACGTTTCCGCATTGTGTCTTGCGTCTATTGAATATCTTAGACATGCCTTTCAAAGCACTTTCACAGTCTAAAGCGCCGCCGACGTTATTCCGAATCACCTATTAAGACACGCAACCATACAGCATCAATGTCGCCAAAGGAGCAATCATCACCATCGTCCATCACCATCGCCATCGTCCATCACCCATCGCCATCACCAATCATCTTCACATTCTGTAAAGAGAAGCAAGCAGTATGAAAAGCGAACGCTTGCCTACTGTTAAAAGTGGGCATTAAATGTGATCCCCATCAACCCATCAAAATAGAAATAGTAATAGCACGGGCGCATCCAAGCATTGTATTGAGGAGAGAGTGTGCAACAATAACAAGTGCCATTAGCAACGGTAGCTGTCAATGCGGTGGCACAACAGATTCAATTCCAATACAATTGACCAGAATAGAGTGAATGGCTTAAACGGCAAATGGCCAATATCTTAAGCCTCGTTCCGCGTTCGGTCGGTCCATTCATATTGTTTGAAAGAAAAGAAAACAGAAGAAAAGCATCTGCATACGTTGGCCAAACCGTTTTCGTTATTTTTTAATGCTTTTGCGTGTATATACCAGTATTTATGAATGGAGTAAGTGAATGCCAAAATTAATTGGTAGCACAACCAGTTAATAGTTCGGATCCACTTTAGTGCCAACACAAAAAAAAAAACAAAAAAAAAGCAGGCGCGCATTAAAAAATGCTTTCATTCATGGCTGACCGTTTTGTGGCATGCCACCACATAAAATGCGTTTTCTTTTGTTGTTGTTGATGTTGTTGCTGTTGTTGTCTTTGGCGTAATAGCCAATTGAATGATTGTAACGTCATAAGTAAAGTTAAATGAGCACACGGGAAATTTGTCAAATTATCCCAATGAGCGATTGTTAAATTAACTAGACTTTTACCGCTGACTGGCTGACTGGCTGACTGGCTACCTGCCTGCTAGAGTGACCATTCAATGAAAAAGAAAACTCTGCGGAAAAAGTCATTAAATTGTCAATAAAAAAAAAAGAAAAAATACGCTCAATTGCTTATTAAGTAAACGAGACATACAAAGTATGAATGCCTTAGTAATTATAACCACTTTACCCCCTCTCTTCTCTTTCTACAATGCTCATAGAATATATTTTGCTTTTGATTTCAATGCAAACTTTATTGTTGTTGTTGTTGGATCAATTGAAACCTTTTTTTCTTTTTTTTTGATGCGATGTAAGCCAACTTTTCACCAATAAGTCGATATTGAAAGAGAGAGACGAGAAGAGACGAGAAACCAGCAAAAAAACAAGTAATTGTTCTGAACAAGCAAATTGTAATGAAAATTAAACGCAATTTTTTTTATTTCGTTTTATTTTATTTGATTAAACAAAGTCATTAAAAGCTAATACTTGTTTTAATTAAAAAAAAAAATTCGATCTTTGTAAGGGGGGAGTTATATGGAGTGTAGCACTATTAATCTTACGAGTGAATTGAAGCTCAGCAAAAAAAAAAAATTGAAATTGATTTCTTAAGAACATGCCTACTTACGAGAAATCTGACGATATTGCACGAAAACACACGATTAAACTATTAGCCGGAGTATTAGCGTTTATTTTACGATTTTTCCTTAGTTCCACGAAGAAAGTAAAATTTTCTATGATCGAAAGCTGACACTACAATCATTGTTATTTTCCGGCATATCCCTTAATATTTATAGCTTTGAGATGCTTGCCGTTTGAAGTGTATTGCAATGGTTGTCATGCCCTTAACAATCTCCTTCAGATTCAATATAAGCCGGATTATATTCTTCTTTCATTCCCTAGGTTCTAGTAGATTAGTTTCTTATTTTTTTTATTATTATTTCACAGAGATTCACACAGGGAGATAGAGGAACTGCTTGCATTATTGAATTCCAAACTTACTTGGGCTCGCATACTGGCCCGAGATGATACCACATGTAGAGATGCTTCACTCCTAACCACTTCAAAATCAGCTTGAAAGTTTAAAAAATTCAGCAATTGATTTGACGTCAACGATAGCTCCGTAGTCGCCGTAGTCTAGTAGGAAGTGTGTTTGTTGGCTTATTAGACGTGAGTCCTCGGTACAAACCCCAGGTCAGGCATTCCCAGCAAAACGAAATATGAAAAAATATTTCTTCGGCGAATTCTTCTCAGCAGATCTCTGGCCAAAACTAGGAGAGTAAAAAAAATTCCCAAGGGTCAGCAGAGGTCTCAATCAAAACGAAATAAGAAAAAAATATTTCTTAGGCGACTTCCCCTCAGCAGATTTCTGGCAAAAGCTCTGAGAGTAAAATAAAATTGCCATGAAAAGTTTCTTAAACAAATCTGTCGTTCGGACTCGACTTTAAACTGTAGTTCCCGTCACTCATTTATAAAATTAACACACACAACATAAGTGGTGTTAGATGCTAGGTTGTAATCCCAACTGAAGGGTTTTAATGGCCAATTATGTATGTATGTATGTATTGAGAGCTTATTAATAAGGGAACTTGAAAACTATTTTCAAGTAAGGCTTCAGACATCTAGAAAGCCGTTAATTGCACATTATGGGAAGGTGAGACCACCTCCTGAAAAAGAGTAATGCCATACTACATCAAATTTTTTCACCAGTACAATCCAGGATATTTCTAGGCACTGAGATATGGTAACCTTAACATCTTAGAACCTGCCACGGCTGACCAATCATCACTTGCGTAGTTAGAAAAAGTTTGATTAATGAATCTGAAATTAAAGGTAAAGAAGTAAGAAAAGCTAATTTAATAGGCCAGTCTTAAGTGGTAATAAAAGTGTTCTGGTGTAAAAGACACATGACATGAGGTTTTGTAAAGCCGCCTACGTAGCTACTTTTAATTTTCAATCACTCATGTTGCAGTAAATCCCCAAATCCAATTTTCTTTAACTGAGGCTATATTTGCGGTTTTAGAATTTCAAAACAATTTAGATGTAAGATACAGTGAGCGACAAAAGAAACTGTACATTAAAAAAAATGTATGTGCATTAATAAATTGCCGTTATTTTTATTTTAAAATTGTTTCATTGCCAGTTTTTGAAATTGTAAAAAAAACAAAATTAAAAAAAAAATTTCGAAAAATTTTCAAATTTTTTCGTGCACTCTCCTTAAGTGGTAAAAGTTGAGTTTGATGATTGTTAGAATTTTATCCTTAGTGTAAAGTTTCTTTTGACGCTCACTGTATTTTTGGTTATCTATCAATCGCAAGCATACTGAAATTAATCAATCAGACGTCTACGATTAGTAAGCGTTTTATCTTAAGCGTTAGATTAAGCTTAAGATAGAAGAGCGATTATACAGTGCTTTTGTGTGGTTTTGTATTCCTTTTTGTTAATTGTATACTAGGATCCATCTTTCTACTATTCTTCCTAAGGAGAATGCCAGTATATGCTTCAAATCAAATTGAAATTCAACGCAGTGATAAAACATTCCATAAAGCTTCTCTGAAATCACTGCCTGACCTTAAATTTTGGTATAATAATGCCTGTAATATGACAGCTTTCACAGAAATATGGTTGTCGAAAAACTTATTCACCACAAGTGTTTTGTAGAAGTACGCATTCAATCAGGAAAGTTCCTTAACAACTGCCTTCCCCTGTATGGCATTCATAGTTTTGAACGGAAATCAGTTGTTGAAATGATTCTAATCAAAAACAAAAGAGGGTGATGTCTTAAACAAAAGAATTTCTGAATTCCCTGGAATCAACTTTAGGATGGCGATTAACAATTTAGCGTTTACTGCGAAACTCAATTTATGAATTAAAAACTGAAAAAATTCCTTCTTCTTTATTTATAATACTCAGAATCAAACAAGCCAATAAAGTTGTTACAAGTCGAAGAAAAATGTGTGAAAATCATTGTGTTCATTTGGCCCATTGCTGTTCAAAACTTCAAAGCACAGCTGCACCTTATTTAATAATGAAATAATCAATCTCTTCTGATAATTCCCTATGTACAGCGAATCATTAAAAAAAAATTTTTTTTCTTTTTTTTTAATTTTTTATTAACAATCTCATAGGGCTGCCTCTAGTAGAACAAATTGTGTCCATCTGGTTGGTACTCATGGACAAGTGTAAAGAAAAATTGTAGTATTTTTGACGAAATATTAATATTTTAATGGGAAACCTTGTAAAAGCTTAAGGTAGCACATATTTGAAGAGCTTTTGCACTTACAGTGGTCATAGTGGTGCTTTATAGGCATACAGTAGGCGTCAAAAGAAACTGTACAATACCGTTATTATTATTTTAAAACTGTTTCATTGTCAGTTTTTAAAATTGAAACAAAAAAAAATTGTCAAATTTTTTAGGGCACTCTCCTTAGCTGGTGATTGTTAGAATTTAATCCACAGTGTAAAGTTTCCGTTGACGCTCACTGTATGTGGGTATCTGAAAGGAGGTTATATTTCTGTTTATTCAATATGGGGTCAATTCTTTATCGAGTTTGTGCCAATAAAGCACTCGAGTGCGAGAACGGATTTTATCCCAGCAAACAATTTAATGGGCCTCTAGGTCTTAGTACATGCTCTGTGGAGTCATTAATTGAAAATGTTGCTTTCATAAGCATGGCTCTCAGTTATGTGTAAGACCCTAATGAATGTCTACCTTATGTTTACTTCTTCTTTTTTTTTTTTTTGTTGTTGTGTTACCCTTATGACATCATGAAAATCATTTCATGTTTTTAAGCTCACCTTGTACATCATCACTGGGGTTTTGTGCAAAATAATTTACAATTTTTGTAATTTAACAGCAGCTCATCTCATGATTAAAGCGAATAAAACTTCATCATCATTAACATCATCATTATTCGGTAGTCGGCAGCAATAATTTTCCACACAGTAATATTGCCACACATAATCTCGCTATTATCTCTGCTTTTGCTCCCGCTCCCTAACAGCTAAACTCAGTGTAATTATTGATTTTATAGCACTTTATTTATTATTACAACAACAATAACAACAACAGCAACAATAGCAACAAAAATAATAAACACCCAGCTGCTGTACGTTTACAATAGCCAGGCGATGTGAAGAACAACAGAAACAGAAACAGAAACTAAGAAAAAGAGAGTGTTAGTAACCTACCCCCCGCCCCCCCGTCCCTGTATAAATCCAGAATTCATAAGTCACGATTAAGACGAATGAATTTTTATTTATTGTGTGCCAATATTGGGTGTGTGCTAGCTATGCGCGCATATGATGATTGCCTGGCAGTGCATATATTACGCATTAATGGTGCGTAATGCTTACGCTCTCTTATGAGTCCCCACAAATAGTTCGTTGCGGCGCGCAGGTGTTACTCCATTAGCTGGATAAGAAGTGTGAGGTTCATCATATCACCCGAGTTGAGATTGCGTTTTTTTTTCTTTGTTTTTGTTTTCTTTCACTTCTCTGGACACTTGCGCCGTAAAATAGTTGTGAAATGTGAACAATTTTTTTTTGCCAGCTTCTGTATAATCCTAGAGCACTTGCCCGCAATAATGTACGCATTACACTGCTGCCGATTGCTGCCAATTGCTGCCGTTGCCGATTGCTGTTTGAACGCAACTTTATAACGATTTTACTTTGTTCCATTATTATTGTTGTTGCTGTTATTGTTTTATTTTTCCTGACTTGCCTGCCAGCATTAACTCATGCTTGCTTGATATGCTTGATTAGCTTCTCTTTGTGTTATGGTCCGGTCATATGAAATTCGGTGCATTACCTGTAACAAAATCACAGAAAAAAAAATCACAGAAAAAAAGTAAAAGAAAAAGGAAGGAAAAAAAATCTCATCAGTAACTTTTGCACTTTTGCTGACGGCCTCCCTGTTGGCCCAACTACCACTACCACTACTACTGCCGCTACCGATGCAGTGGCACAAAACTATGGCAGAAAACTAAACCGAAATGCATCATTTTGAAAAGCCATTTTTATTCCAGCTTCCGCATATTGCATCTCGCATTTTGTCTGTAATGAAAACAAAAACAAAAACAAAAAGAAAATAAAAATTAAAACCTTCTAGTCAGTCCATCATTTCAGTGTTACTTTGAACGAAGTCATTCATTATTATGCAGAGTATTCCCAAAGAAGGTGTTAAAATGGATTTCATTCGAGATGATATACGAGAAAATGTATTCTGCACAGGACAAATAATGTTTTGAATAATGAAGGACACGAATTTCAGTGTATAAACAGTGACCCTTATAACCCCATATAGTCTCAGTGCTATTGCATCAATCCATGAAAGATTGCCTCTTTCTACTAATCGGAATCAAGTCTCCTTCAGGAAGTCATTTGATGCAATGCCAAGTCTACCATGTAATGTCATGCCAAGTCCACCATGGACTTTCCCGCCAACATAGTTGAATCCTCCATTATAACGAAAAGAAAATATCGAGTTTATGTAGGGCAATTGCAATCCGTTTTCTAGTAACAAACTCTAGTACGATGTACAATTGTCGGAGTTGTCCAACTGAGATAGACAGAACAATATGATGTCAGCATTATATGGGTACCAGAATACAATTCTCGTAAGGGTAGGACGCATAAACTGACCACCCGTTGTACAACCACCAAGCTCTCAACGAATTCTTGACATTGGAAACCCCATTGGGGACCTGCAGACTTTCTAATTGACAATGCACTCAACGATCCCGGTAGTCGCCGTAGGCTAGTAGGTAGCGTCTTAGCTTATTAGACATAAGGCCTCGGTTCAAACCCCAGTTCAGACATCCAAACGAAAATACAAAAAAATATTTCTTAGGCGACTTCTTCTTAGCAGATTTCTGGCAAAGCACGCTGAGAGTAATTAAAATTCAAATAAAATCTGTCGTTTGGAGTCCAAAATTTAGGGCCTGCCACTCATGAATAAAATTAACACACACTACATAAGTGCTGTAAGAAGCTTAATCGTAATCCTGACTAAAGAGTTGAACGATCCTGTCGAACGTAAATGGACGCTTTCAGTACGTTCAGTATAATTGTCAAGGTCATGGCCATGCATTATATTATGGACACCCATTCAAGTTGCGTTTATCTAGTCCTTGATGTCTGTAGAAACAGCAGAGATTTTCTTTACCTGTTGGCAACATGTCCAGCACTATGCCAAAGGAAAACAAGGCATTTCGGTGCCTACAACATAGATTATCTAGAATTATAGTCTATTAATGACTTTGGCAGCCTGAATGGTTCTGAATGTTTCCAGGACAAAGGGATAATGGAAAATCTGTAAAGTCAAAGTGAGCCCTACGTAGCCTAAGCATATCCATTCGATTTCCTTGGTTGCACAGCTCTAGATTATGTACGTAATTGGTCATTACCACCCTGCAATCAATATTACGATGTAGTTTCTCATACCACTTATGTTGTGTGTGTTAATTTTAGACATAAGTGGCGGTCGTTTCCAAATGACAGATTTTTTGAGAAACTTTTTCATGGCAATTTTATTTTACTCTCAGAGTTTTGGTCAGAAATCTGCTCAGAGGAGGTCGCCGAAGGAACATTTTTTCATAATTCGTTTTTGATGTCTGACCTGGGGTTTGAACCGAGACCTCACATTTAACAAACCAACACACTACCTACTAGAACACGGCGACTTAGCACAGCTGAATAATGGTTACAGATAAGTCCAATAGCAAGAAACGCCATCTAACCTTAATTGCCCTCTCATCTTAAGGACGTTCATATACAATGGTTCAACTTGATCTCCGTGTACTTGTCCCTTATGACAAGTACACGTCCTCTAACCTAACCTTAGGTCAATAACTTTAACGAATCGTTGCCAATGAATGATATTTCCAAGTTTGGAATTAGAAAATAAATTTTAGAAGTCAATTAAGGGTTAATTTATTTTATCATGTACCTTTTTTGCCTTATTTGACTGCAAAGACTTATTAATTTACTGATCTTGTCCAACGTAATAATGGAAAAGCAGATCAATTTTGTTTTCAACTAATTTGTGCAATAAGTTAGTCGTTTTGAAGACAGTCCACAAAAAATATTATGCTTCTAACTCCCCAATATAAAAAGCAAGAACCATGTAAGTTTTCTTTAAGCACAGATCAAGTGTAAAATGGTAAACCAATCTCGCAACCCTCTCGGATTCATCTTAGCTTTCTAACACACCACCTATCTCTGCACCCTATGCATAACCCACTCGTATTATTGCCACTACAATAGGAGATTTTTCTCCCCAACAGTTTTCTTTTTTTGTTTTGTTTCTTTATTTTTTTCTGCTTTTTAATCGAACTTCAATTTATGCCATGATCACCTTCACACTTTTATCTGCGAACAGCTCCGTATGTGTAAAAATATAATATTTTTTGCACTTTTTTTTTCTAATCTGTTTTTAGTTTCTGTTCGTTCCATTCATACATCGTTTCATACATCGCATACGATGATGATTATATTGTAAAATGCATGACCAACAATCGTTATTATCAGCTTTATTATGATGATGAAAGGAAATTATAATGGAAGCGGGCAATAATGATGAGCAATGGCTGGGTTTATCAACTGTAATGGGCAAACATTATATGGCACCACAGCTGTAAAGTAGAAAGTTGTTGTTGCTTTGCAAATATAATACCAGACACTGTCCTTTCTAAAACTGCACAACTGAGTCTTGAACTTTGTGCATGTGCTTGTAGGTCAACACACAGCTCACTAGACTAAAACGACATGATTAGGCAAAGCTTGACTGATGAGCTTAGGATGGAATTTATAAAAATGTTTGAGCTATGAATTGCTGCAATTGTTACCAAAGAACGTAAAGCCGTGTTACTCGTGTTTCTATTCCACGAACTATGCAGATTAAGTACAATACCCAAGAGATGTGATGGGGACTAGTCATGTATTCGGCCAGCGTTAAATGTTTTCTGGAGTGAATATCTGAGGCAAGGAACGCCATGATAATTTTATTGTAGATGATATCAGGGTACTATGGATAATAAAGGAAATAAATTCCGATAACTTTAGCGCAGTTCTGAGTGTTGCTTGTCGTTGACCAGTATGTGGCAAGTTTGGTGGCGTATTATGTGAGCTTCCTTACCTCTTAAGGAAGACTTTGGCATACTCCAAGTACCGAAATATTGAATCATAAGTAGCCGTACCAGGTTACTAAATAGGATGGAGAAAGAAATCTCACTTTTCCGGTATATTTGTACACCCCTGTATTGATCTGAAATGTAAGTATCAGAGCGGACGTATAATTAAAGGCCTCGTAATTTTGTTTCTAGACAAGCTTTTACGAGAAGATGGCCAAATTTCTGCATTATTTTGCAAAATTTTATTCGAATTTCATTTAAAAAACAATCGGCCTTCGTTAAAATAAGAATAAATCTTCCATCCCTTGCTCTTATTATTGCCCATCCCTGTAAAAAATTCTTTTTTTTTTGCAAAAGAATTCACATAAAAAACGAAATCAAAATTTTATTTAAAGTTCATCATCAAGTCAATGAGAAATCCTAGTGAATTATAAACATTTTCCAATAGCAACTCCACCTTAATACGAGTATCTAAGAGAGAAAAAAAAAACTACAAAAACTATGCCCCACTGTAGTAGCAAGTAGGACTTTAAACAGATGTTGCAACATTTGTTCTTTCGATTAAATCTACAAAACGTAACGGAAGCTTTTTAAAACATAATTTTCGTACCTTAAGGAAGGATTTACGAATTTTTGTTAAATGATTTCAGTTTTCTTTTCTCGTTCATCTTCATGCTTAACATCGATTGAAACTGATTAATGTTGCCACATTGTTCGTGGTCTCATCAAATTGAAATTAAGATTGATTTCCAAGATATGATTTAAAAAAAAAAAAATTTCCAGGTGTGCGGTGTAATTTAATTAGTAAATATTAATTGGAATTAATTAAATTTGGCGTCATTAATCATAGGTAATGTAGTGTTACAAGAGAGTGCAAGGGTAATTCGTCATTTTTATTATTCTTTTTGAAAAAAGAACCTGGGTAATGAAAATGAAACGTTATTAATCGAGTTTTTTTCCCAATTAAGCGGGCAATTCGTCAACTCTAGCATGTCCTACGATGGTAGGATTATTATTTATCGTCGTCTAGATGCAAGGCTCTCAGTGAAAATTTATTATTTATTGCTGTCGCAGGATGTATGATGAGGAGTTTTTGCAAGATGAAAGGAATACTGCTGATTCGCATTCGCCTATTAACTTCACAATACCTAGTTTTCTGCTTTTATTAAAAAAAACCTTAAAAATCATATGGTGAGCATGGCCTTCACCATCAATTCACAACATTCAAGTTTTCACTTATCAATCAAGATCACACGTAAAGGTCGCATGTACGAACATTTCGGATCAGTTGTCAGTTGCTTCTAAAGACAGTCGAGAACAATGTTAGTAGGTACAGGAATAAAGAGGATAAACGCCTATTCACCATAGTGGATATTAGATCCCTAGATTGTGTGAACATCACATCGAATGTTGTTCAATAATGCCAAATGATTCCGAAAGTGATAGCGAGATATCAACATTGATCGCATTGTCTTTTTCTTAATGTAAGGTATGAAAGGTAACAACTTAACTCAGTAATAACGATAAAGTAGAAGAATTCTGAACATTTTCTTTGTAATTGATCAACTCTTATGAACCTCAGGCTTTTGGACAGAACTACAGGGTCGTTTTAAGGGCTTTCGATCTTTAAATAAAACAGAGCTTGTATAAGATATCAACGAAATTTGTTATTCGCTTGAACGACCTACAGAAGCCATAATGGTTGGAATATAACATCATTTACATATCCTAAACGGCTTCCCCGGGTGGAGTGCATATTCAATTTTGTTCAATTTTATGATTGCTCTGACAACTGCTGTGATTTGAAGTCTTTTCGCATACACCAGCAGCCAGACTAAATCGCCAAAAAACAGGTTAACAGGGTCAAATCGCACGATCTTGATGGCCAGTTTCAATCATCCCCACCATGATTACCATGTTCTCAAATCGCTTGTGTAGGATATCAAATGTGACATTCAGTCAATAAGGGGTTGGTAATCATCTGCCTATTTTCCACTATTTTCGCCCTAGCGTGCCACTACCAACGACGCTGGCCTAACATCCACATCTAACGGAGATTTTTTTGGACTGTAGTGGATGCTTTTAAGTCGCCATAGTCCAGTAGTTAGTGTGTTGGCTTATTAGACGTAAGGCAACGGTTCAAACCCCCAGATCAGACATCAAAACGAAAATATGAAAATAATTCTGCGGCGACTTCATCTCAGCAGATTCCTGGCTAAAACTCTAAGAGCAATTAAAATTGCCATTAAAAGTTACCATGAAAGACTAGCATGGTGTGAGAAGCTAGGTCGTAATACTGATTGAATTACCAATCATGTATGTATATTGCAAACATACACATTCACCTAGTAATTGTCCTCATCGCTGAAAATTAATTTTCGATGACAATAAGAGGCAGTTGCTGGCTGCTCCATATCCCATTAAAAGAGCACATGTCTTTATCAATAGTCGCCTATAGTATTTCGGCAAAACAGGATGAATAAATGACAACTAATTTGACAGATGTAGCCTGAACAAGACAGGCGTTATCAGACCGTATATATATAATTCAGCAGTTTTCGATTAAAAACAGTGGTCCTAGTCCGGTAAGACTATAAAACAAACAAATCCTGAATAAGACACTGCAGCTATTTATAAAAAGTTAAGCCACAATTTTTCTCATCACTCTGTGAAAGAAATCATGCCAGCCATTCGGTTAAATATCATATCATTTGTATCATAACTTTCGTTACCCACTATGCCATACGACAATTACAATAGCAATTCGCTATAAATTGAACATCTTAATTTGTTTGGTTTTTCTAATTTTTGAAAATTTCTGTATACCCCATGCCAAATATGGTCAATAATCATAAATTTGGCATTTCAAATCACACAAAATCGTAACACACGTACATAGTTTTATAGAAAAAAAAAAAAGAAAAAAAAAAATTA
>QOCX01002077.1:0-16175 GCA_005959815.1 Sarcophaga bullata | reverse complement strand
AGCGAAGGCTTACGTCGTGTCAAAAAATTAACTTTAACAGGGGATTTAATTATTCCTTGTACTCAAAGAGAACGGGACATAGCAATACTATTTGACAGGGAGGCAGCCATCTCTGAACACTCAGCTCCTGTTAAATCGAACCGAAATTAGAAGGGAAAGCATGGAAATTAGGGTCAACTCTGCTGGATCCCAGTAACTTCGTTGCTGCAGAGTAGAAGAGGCGCTTGGTAGGTTATACTCTACGAAAGGAGTTAAACGGGTTTGAGACAGCCTAGGCTTATGTTGGGTAATTACAATGAGCAGATTTGTAATAGAAATTAAAGAAATAATCTGAGGTTGGCAACTGGCCATTAAACTGGACCTTGTAGACTATAAGAATAGGGAATATCTGAAAGTATTGTTGGACAGACTGCGTCCTTTCCAATTGTCTGCCTGTCCAACTCTAAAGAATACCAAATGCCCTGCTTAGTTGTGTTAGGCCGGGATTCCAGATTGAAAGATAAGGGAGGATATATTCTATTGTAGTGTACATATTTAATGAAATATCTACAGTACCACTACCATACTTGTTGGTTTAAAACCAAAAACAAAATGAAACAATGAAAACGCATTGTGCGTTTCAATGCAATTTGTTCATGCCAATGCATGAAGAAAGTGAATAAAAAAAAATGTTACAATTATTATTAGTTTCGTTTATGGTTGCATTCCAATTTTTTTTTTCGCGTTTCTCATTCTCTATTTCTATGGATTTGAGCCAGCAGATGCAGATGCATTTGATTTGGAAACAATCACAAGCTTTTGTTTCTATGAAATTCAAATAAAAAACTGAAAAAAAAAACTGCGCATCAAAGCAATTAATCAAGACAATAATTGCTGAACGTACAAAACGTACGGCAAGTTGTCTGATTTACATTGAAGATACAGGCACATTAACAACGACTCTGGTGCCACATTAGCGGCTGCAACTTAATAAGCCGCCACTAAAGACAGTGCTGCTGATGCTGCTGCTGCTGCCTCTACTGCTTTTTTGTCTTCGATTAAATCTCTGGCAAGCAAACAGTGATAAAAAAAAAGAAAAGAAGAAATAAAAATCAAAATAAAATAAAAACCAAATGAATATTTCTAGCAGTTTTTTTTTATTGTTTTTTATTTAATTTTAATCATTTTAAAATGCCATAAAATGTATGCAACTGGTCATACGTTGTGGCAAGTAAATCAGCATCGTCATCACCAAGCATCATTTCCAGCACGTAAATGTTGACAATAATGGTTTTGAATAAATTTTTTTTCCTTTTCTTTTTGTTTTTGTTTTTATTTGTTTGACTTGACAACAAAAATTGATTGACATGCCCATTACAAACGAGAAAGATTAAATTTTATTATGAAGGAGAGAAATACGAAACATTGAGTTTTGATTTGGAGAAAATTTCCATTTCATTTGATGACACACAATATAGTAAAATAATGTTTTTAATTGAATTTCTTTAAGAGACGTCACTGGAAAGCTGAATACATTACTTTTAAAATCACTATCAATCATGTGCATGATGCATCATGCTGTGTGGAAGATTATTAGCCAAATAATATCGAATCTAATCGCTATGTTCCGAAGGATCATTTTATTTCTTTTTCTTACCTTTAAGAAACATAGTGGATTGATACTAAGCAATTCCATTATTTTATTATATCTCTGCTTTGCTTCAATTCCATCAATCAATTTTATCTAGTCAAGCACGTCCTGGGATTGCCATCTTATCTAAATTTGAATCATTGCAATAAAAGTGAATACAAAAAGAACTTCGATTTATTATTAATCCTTCAATGGGCGAGAGTGACAGTCGATGTTTTGAAAAGTATACACAACGGAAGAGAAGTTAAAGGGTTGCACCATTGAAATAAAAGTGAATACAAAAAGAACAACGATTTATTGGTCCTTCAATGAACGGGATTGGCAGCCGATGTTTTGAAAAGTATACACAACGGAAAAGAAGTTAAAGGGAGACAATCACAGCTTTTGTTGGGAAATTACAATAAAAAGACATGTGAGTCATGCATCAAACTATCCAGGAGTAACCTGATTTTGGTAACCCGGCTTTTGACAGGACACTTTTGACTCAGAGTACGATTAAGGGATTGCCTCAAGCCCGATATGTAGATGCTGTGCCAATGAATCGTTGAAACATATTTTTGGAAGGTGTGAGACAGCTGATCGTATATCAAGTGCTAGGCAAGAAATTGTCCTTGTTAACGACACCAAGCAGCAGCCTAAAATTTATCAGAAGGGAGTACAATAGATCGTATGGTTGCAGTATATTTTCTCGACAATAATATCAATTAGGTTTCGCAATACCACGGAAAACTAATCTAAGAAGCTATGGATGTATTGGTAAGAAAAATAAACCGTGACACCCTATATAGATACCGCAACCTACTAGACAGAGCTACTTGCTGTTTCTCTCAATACAATAAAATTGGCAAATGCTCTACTCGGAATACAGGAATGCACGTAAAGATGGCAATCAGTCCATATGTTCCGAGATAGTTCACATCTGCTCTGATGATGAATGGATTGCTGGCTAAATTAGCAGATATAACGTTACCTTCTGTTTCAGTTTTAACAGATGAATTTATGATCTGATGCTGGTATCTCCATTGAGCACCATCGTATTTCTAAGTTAACCAGGCTACTCAACTATTCTGTTCTTTCAATAACAACCTACGTCAATAGAAGGTTGGAAGATCTGATATGCAATCAAACTTTAGACAAAAAGAATCCTTTAATCATATAGGCAAATAACAACGAATGGCGACATAGAGACAGAAAGAGGTCTACTTATCCATTTAATCTAGACTATTCTGTTATCTGGATGAGTAGTTTATCCATCCTTCAATTATGTACAACAGCTACGTTCATTGGTGGTTTACAATGCTGCAAATTCTATCCAACAGTGGTTTGTAAGAGATGTCCTACAGTCGGATGCCTTATCTTTCGAAACCCAAATTCTGTTTATCAATCACTTGTTAAGTTAACCCAGTTATGGCAGATGGCATGGAAGTGAATGAGATTTCAAATTTAAACGCTTGGTAAAAATATTACTTTCGCTATCAAGTGCAAAGCAAAAGGAATTTATGGATATAACCAATATTATTACGGTTCATTACTTATTTATTATTTTGTCTCTCACATTAAAGAAAAAATAACGATCAACTCATTAAGACGTTTTAAACATTTGAAAGAAATTTGTTGGCAATTTGCTGGCCAATATTGCAGAGCAGGCCGTTAGTAAAAGGTTCTTTAAATCACAATCATAATGAACGGCTGTTCTTGCCTGTCACTTTCTAATTTTATAGCCCATTAACATGTTATTCGAATTTAAGTAGTCACGTCATAAAAAACAAAAACAAACATCGATCACTGTCATCTGCTCTTTAGCGCTTGTGAATGTCAAGTCATTTGGTTTTTTTTATGGCATTTTCACTGGAGTTTTCTGAAGGAAAGCTTTGAAAGATTTCCAGT
Organism: Sarcophaga bullata; assembly: GCA_005959815.1. NCBI lineage: Eukaryota > Metazoa > Arthropoda > Insecta > Diptera > Sarcophagidae > Sarcophaga > Sarcophaga bullata. The sequence continues at coordinate 12,658 of QOCX01002077.1, read as the reverse complement.
AAAATTTATTTAAAATTAACACCATAGTTTAAAGACTTTTTCTTGGTTTTATTATGACCATTACACCACCACCACAACACACTAACCCGGCATTACAATTTTATTCGCTCGTAAACATTGATATGACTTGGAAGAAGTGCTTCGTCATACTCACCATGATCATAATCATGAAAAACAATTAAAACCTATTTGAATAGACAGTCCCAGCCTACAGTTTCACTTGGTAATTACGGGAAGAAGAAGAAATCATTTGAAATCTTAAAAAATCATGTTTACGTTTAAACTTGACCAAGACACACACTATTGGCCATGAAATAAAGAAATAAAAAACAAAAAACCAAATGATTGACTACCTCTGAGAAAGAAAGAAAAAAAAAGTAAAAGGAAGATGCATCTTCAGTTGGCATGAGAAAAGCCAATGAACAAAATCATCATCATCATTATTACCATCATTGTAGTCAACAGCAGCTTCAGTTACCACTTCCAACTGTCTTAACAACCGGTGTTGGTGCGGTTCAGTTCGGTTCGCACGTTTTTTTTTTCATACAGACAAACAGTGGCGGCGTTAAGCATTTCCTTGATTTATGGCCATGTGTTGTATTTTCGTTGCCTTGTTGTTTCTTTCCAATAAATTTTGACCATAAATTGCAGAAAATCTTGCATTAAGGATGCTGCCTGCTTCATGTTGCACATCACATCTTGTATACAGATTAGCAGGCATGTTTGTTCTTTTTTTTTTTTTTTTTGTTTTAAGTGGAAAAGGTCATCTGAGTTGGTACATCTTTTTTAGTGGTTTCAACGGAAGTATTAGAAGAAGATGCTCCTTTGCGCAAATGAAGTTGTGCAAAACACTAAGAGAAAACAAAGCGGTTATATGAGTTACTTTAACCACAAATCCAAGCAATTCAGGTTCAAATCCGGAAGAAGACAGCATTCGTTATGGCTTTGGAATTATAAAAAATTCAACAACAAACATCCTAAAAAGGTTAAATAGTGGCAACCATAGCGAAACACCAATACTCAATTAGCATAGTTTCCTACCTTTTCACCCCAAAAGGATTGCAACCCTACTGTTCTGGAACTTGCTTAATAGGTGGAAAACTTCACTAAGGAAACTGAAGAAAGAAAGAAATGATAAGATAGATATCACACGCCTATATTCCTTAAGGAATCAAAAAAAGTTAACGAAAAACTAAATTTATTTTTTGGCAGCCCTGGCAGCCAAAATCACTACAGCTTATAGAGCATTTTCTGTGTGGCTTAGTAGTAGTAAAATTGCTAGACTATAAAGCAAAGCAATCTAACTTTACATTATGGAGACATTATACAGACGTGTTTTAAAGAGGCTCCAGTCCCATTTCAAATAATCTATCCAGAAGCTCCCTGACTCTTCAGAGGAACTAAAGTCCACAATAAGTATCATAGTTAGATGGAGTATTTGGGAAAATAGTAGGAAACTGCAAATAACATTCCTTATCAATACAGTACAACAACACAACACATTTTCACAGATATGTGGTAACCCTATCATACTAGAACTTGTTACAAAAGCCTGAGAAATATGATAGAGACATGAACAAGAAAACAAAAACTCCATAAAATACTTTGCCATGTGGCGCATAAAGACTTAAAGGGATAAGCAAATAATTCGAGTGTAGAAAGAAGCATTCAGGTACCTGGTACTTCACTCCACTGGACCTCGTTACTATTTACAACTCGTAAGCATGCATATCCGACCAAAAATAGAATACAACTCTTATGTATGCACCTCGGGCTCGAAGTCTATTCGAAGTCTTCTTCGACAAAATACAGCAGAGGGCGAAAGTGCTTAATCAATGGCGATAGGATATCCAAATCTATTGATTCATTTAAGCACCCTTGCAATGCAGCTTGCATTTCTTTGCCATGTCGCTAGTTTAACGAAAAGGGCAAGAGGGAAATCAAGGGACTTGTTCAGAAAAGTCGTATATTTTTTTAGGTACAACACGTCTGTCACACAGAGTACATTAATTACTGAAAGAATTCGTTTTGAAGCTGCTCTATCCATATGTGGAACTCTCTTAAAAAATAATTCTTCAAATTACCACAAAATTTCTTTGAGTGTATATTTAACCAACCATTAATGCTGGCATTTAACAAAATGTCTGCTTTAATAGCGACGATGACAATGTTTTTCCATTTTTTTTCTTTTACTTTCTTCCGATAAAAATTAAATTCATGACTTGATTTGAGATGATGCTGACTGCTGTCTGTGCTGTGGTGCTTGGTGGTTTAGTCAGGCTTTGCCGTTTTATGTAATAAAGAAAACATTGTTGTGTTGTAACTGAGGAGACAGCAGAAGGAAGGACGTTTAAATAATATTTTTTTGTTTTGGGGGGAAAATTAAACAATAATTTTTATATAAACATGCAGACATTGTATGCTGCCAGAAAACATGAAAAGATTTCCTTGTTATCAGCCAGCATTAGAGTCATCAGCAGCGTTAAAATGAATCTTCATGCTACACATGGGATACCAAGAAAAAAGCAAGAAAAAATTTGCTTGACATTGTGGGAAATCTTTTAAAAGAAAAATTCAAGTTTGTGGTGCCTAGGGCTGGCGAAGAACAAGGAGTGTCTCCATTACAATGTCTTTAAAGTTTATGCGCACGAGCTGGAAGGTTATTATTCAGTCACCAAACTGTTGCATAAGGATGGCAGATGAGACCGTATGCCTGCCATGGACTTTTTTTTGGAGAAAAAACAAAAAAATATTTGTCTTCTAACGTGTCCACCATTCCACCAACGTCATACAGGTTGCCAAAACACAAAAAAAAAACCAAACGAAAGATCGAAAAATAGTGAAAGTTTTTTGAAGATGCCACAGCCACCAGCCGTATTTGGCAGCTGCCAAACATTACTAATGCATACAGCATAGCTTGGGTGTATACCACAGCACAGTTGAAGAGGTTAAAAGAAATGTTGCACTGCGTTGCATAAACCATTATTTTATACGATTATTGATAATGAAAGTTATTGAACTGTTAAAACCAGATAATAATTGTGTGTGGTGGCTCTAATGGGGCCTCTACCGAATTATTCAATTATTATTCAAAAACAAAATTTTAATATTATGGCCAGCACCTGGCAAATGATTTAATAGCCAAAACGATAACAGGCTAATAAATGACGTTATAACATAAGGGGCTTTGCTTGTAAACTTTATAATTAAGAAGAGAGAATGTTCGTATAAATCATTAAAAGTTGCAATAAAAAATCAACAGAGTTTAATGAGCCAATAATAAAAGTTAAGTGTGGACAATTTACCACTTTTAAGAAGACCTATGGCAACATAGTTAATAGTTGTTAAATAAAAAAAAAATTTCATTAGGTCTGCTATAAAATACTCTACAGGACTTATTTATTTTCTGTCATAGCAATTAAATAATGTTATTAAAGTGCAATCGCGTGCAATGTATCTTGTCTTTGTGTCAAGGAAATAGGTTGTGAGTTTGGATCAACAGGTAATAGCGCTTTGTCAAAACGTTATCTTCTAGCCTAAGACGACTTTAACACGTCTTCCAAATAAATTCTTTCACATCTGACACCCCAAACAGACTAATATCAGCAACAAACATCATAGAAAGGTTAAATTCTAGGGACACTAGCGAAATACCGGGACTGAATAAGCGAAGTTTCCCACCTTTAGACTTTAACGAATTCTGAAATCGACCCGATGACAAGTAACAATAATTCCGTTAGACGTTAACGCGAAAGGATTAGCCAGAGACTGATACCCTTCTCAACTGATCTACTACCTCTTCCAAATTTATTTGCAGATAGGTGAACTTCTTCCGTCTGTCAACTAATTAGACAATGCAGACATACATAATTGGTCATTACCACCCTTTAGTTACGATCTAGCTTCTCATACCACTTATGTTGCGTGTGTTAATTTAATACATGATTGGCGGGACCTACAGTTTATAGTCGATTTTTTGAGAAACTTTTTCATGGCAATTTTATTTACTCTCAGAGTTTTTGCCAAAAATCTACAGAGAGGAAGTCGCCTATTAGACTATGGCGACTATATCCCAATTAGGCAATGACTCATGAAACTAGATATACTGACAGAAAGATCTATACGATCCAATTTAGGTTGTAAATGGTATGCTAACCACTTTAGGACAGATAAGTTAGTCGAGCAAAACTTTCTCTGTTCAAGATATGTTGTAATATCTTTGCTTAAAGACCAGCGTAACGGATGTAAAAAGCGTAGCTATTTTTATGCGTGAATTGATATTCGACAGGAGAATAGAAGAATATTAACCCTTCAGTTCCCTTATGAATGATTTATAATGGCTTCTCCTTTATCTTATTATTTGGTTTTCGTTTTTTCTTTGCATATTTTTTTCGGTAAAACACGGTAACAGGTAAATGTTCTAGAATGCTAGGGTTGCCACCGTCATTGTCTTAAAATAATGCCTGCTGTAGTAATGCACTGGATTGTTCTTTTAAATGTTGTGGCACTCCGTTTCTTGTTCTATAATGTTCTCCTCTCCTCCTCCTATGTGAGTAGCTTCCTGAATAGATTATTTAGAGGGGGATTATAGCCACTTAATTTCTAAAATTCGATAAAATCATAGTGAAAAATTGTTTATTATTTGCTGTATTTGAAAGCAGTGTGCTTGGACTACAAAACACAGCCTATTGGATGGGAGGGGGAATATGTATGCCGGTCAAAATAATTATGTCATGATAGTGACCACCTCTATTGGTTTACATATGAAACAAGAATTATGTGGAGCATGTTAATTTTATAATAAATTTACAGCCAATAATTGTCGGAAAACTAAACATCTTCACAAAAACTTGTTAAACGAATATCGGTTCTTAGCTGACACACTAGCCAACTACTTGCTATTCTCTTACTCAACTGCAGTTACGTGTACTAATTATGATGAAAGAGATTTTTCTAAAAGCAAACGTAACATTCAATTTCATCATCATTAGCACCATGGTCATCAATAAGCTTCTGAGATTTTAACCTACAAATTTTCCACAAAATAACAACAACAACAACAACAACAGTCGGTTATAAAACAAAAAATTCTAAAAAAAAAGAAAGAAAATTTTAAAGAAAATTTCTTAAGCAATTGGTGTTTATGAGTACGTGTAGAGAGAGAGAGAGAGAGAGAGAGAAAGGTTGATTCTTATTACAGTTGCCTAGATGTGCACGTTTTCTATGCAACGTTATTTCGTAAACAATCTCCAGGCTTTATTCATTAATAAATCACTCTCCTCTATATACGCCACCGCCCCTCCTTCCACCTTCTGGATACAGCAACTACATTTTCCAACACTGTTAATGGAACAACAACAAAACCAAACTAAGTTGGTCTCCTTCACATAGTTGTGCAAAATCTAATCATCGAACAGGAATAGAAGCCCACAGAATATTTTCGATTTGAACATCAAATTGGCAAACCAGTTTAATTTTTTTTGTTCTCGTAATTTTCTTCCACCATGACCTATTTTATGAAAAATTAAGAGAAATTCTTTTTTTTTTGTTTTTGGTTTAAAAATAGACCTCAAACGCAAAGCATTGTTAAGATATTCCAGAGTGCAACTGTAGTCTGTGGTGTGGTAAAGAAGCGAAGAAAAAATGGAAAGGTTTTGCTTGGAACTTGGCTAGTTGGACAAAGAGTCATTACGGTTGTTTAAAAGAACCAGGCCAATTGAAATCTATTTGGGGAAGCATGAAAAAATTTTAATTATTGTGCAGGTTGTTGTTGCGAAATATAAAAATTTTGTGAAAATTCGAAACGGGCTCAAATATTGATGGCTAGGAGTGGAGATAGCTAGGTTTAGGTTTATAAATTAATAATTGGGGCAATAGGCACCATAAATTTTTTCACTTCCTTTTCATTCCTTTCAGAATTGATATAAAAAGCATGTCTCTCATCAGGTTCTAGGACAATAGGGTTGCCATCGATACTTTGGTGTTGTGTTAGGAGTAATGGTAAGACATTTTTTTCACTGAAAGTACTATTTCTCAGGGTGTGATGTTGCCTAGTCTAGCTACGGAGTTCGTTGTTGTTATAATTTCGTGAAGAAAGTCCCCTTCTAGATGAATTATTTGGAGAAAGCCTTTTAGTTTTCATATTTCTAATCGCCGTAGTCTAGTAAGTAGTGCGTTGGCTTATATGGTCCCGAGTCCATGGTTCAAACGTCAGACATCTCAAAAAGAAGTCTTTTGAGAAAATCGTTGAGAGTAAATCAGACTGCCATCAAAAGTTTCTCGAAAATCTTATTATTATAGCCAGCACCTGGCATATGATTTAATAGCCAAACGATAACAGGCTAATAAATGACGTTATAACGTTAGGGGATTTTCCTTGTAAACTTTATAATTAAGAAGAGAGAATGTTCGTATAAATCATTAAAAGTTGCAATAAAAAATCAACAGAGTTTAATGAGCCAATAATAAAAGTTAAGTGTGGACATTTACCACTTTTAAGAAGACATTTGGCAACACAGTTGATAATTGTTAAATAAAAAAAATTTAAACAGGCCTGCTATAAAATACTCTACAGGGCTATTGTTTTCTATGATAGCAATTAAACAATGTTTTTGAAGTGATTTGTTCGGAATCGAATTTAAACTGTAGGTCTTGCCACTCATGTAAACAAACATGGGTGATGTGAGAAGCTAGGTTGTGTGTCGTGTCTTTAAATTCAAAAATCATGATTAAAAATTGGTTGTCTTTCCCGGATTCGTATGCGTATAATTCGCACTGAATATTGGCATAGCATTCCTTCGACACTAGTTGCCTCCTAAGATTTGTTGCTATGTATGCGATATTCACAAAAAAATTTAATAATTTGTGATGCAAAACTGGGTATATTTTTCCTTGACGTTATTTCTGCTTTGATCCTACTTTATTAGGCATCTTACTGATTGATATCTTATGCCTAGTTGAGTACATATGAACTTTGCAGTTTAGACGCTCATTAATCATCATTCCCAAGTACTTAGTTGCCTTTAAAAAGACAATATTGCTACTGAGAAGAATCCACAGAGTTTCCTTCGAATATAATCTTGGGAACTGCTCCCGTAATCAAACATCTCCCGTGTTATTGTAGTCGAAATTGTTTACAGAATTATGTTCCAGATGTAGTTTCAAACTTGTTGGATCTAACAATCAGGCGTTGACGTGTTTTTTAGGCAACAATGGATGGCAATCCTATCGCTCTAGAGCCAGCTACAGTAGACTAAAAATGTATTTTGTCGCAAAAGCTTCAGAAATTAAAATGAAAACTGAAAAGGTAGTGACAAGCCCGCAGGCTCTTTAAAGGAATTGAACATAATTTGGAGTTTTAAATGCGCTCCGAGATGTAAATTCTCCGGAACTATTTATGAAGACTTTATGCTGAAAGATTTCTACGATTTCTTCCTCAACAGCCTCTAAACTCAGACAAAATTGGAACTCAGAAAATAAGCATCCAAAATTGCTGGACATACTATTTACTGGATTCCTAAGAAGAAGCTTCAGAACCTTGCAACTTGATAAAGAAACTGCATGGAATGAGATGAAAGCATAAAAACGAAGAAATTGGAATAAAGGGAGTATATTGAAGGCCTAACATTAAACAAATCGTTTCTAACATGTTGCATCATACACCTATTCAACAATATGTTGCATCAAACACAGCATTAAGTTCATATCTACATTTAAATGCAATTTCCTCTACGAATTCCAAAGAGTTTCCATGGAGCAAAAAAAAAAAAAAATCAAAATCAATATCATCAACATATTTTAACTCGTCATGAGTCTGAATGGAAACCCACAATTATGATCATTAAAAATATCAAGAAAAAACGCAAAACCAAAGTAAATGTGAGAATAAAAGAAAATACATAAACAATAAATAAGAAAAAGAAATGAAACGAAATGAAAGAAAATAAGAAACGTAATGTAATGTAACCATAAAAATTCATAATGAAGACCAAATAATGGATGATGATTGCCAGCGAATATACAACAAACAAGTCTTTCTTTTATTTCCACACTCTGATTTAGATTTGTAGTAGAAAAACAGGATTCAATTAGTTTTTCTTGAATTAAAGACAACCAAGACATAACCAGAGCCATGTCTCATTGCCATGAATAGAGAACAATTCCATAAAAGAAGATCAACATACAACGTGCAACAACTTGAAATGTTGCAACATTTGTGATCATTGATCACCACTGGTTTTGGTTTCTGTGTGTGTGTGTGTGCCACCAACATAAAGTTGCACAATCTATACGATATTTATTGTGTTTGTTTATTATGGCGTCAGAATGTGGTCAACAACAGCGAACGTAATCTATTATTCGGTTTCTATTTTTTCTTTACGCTTCTTTGAAAGTTGCTTTGTCTTGTTGCCATAGTCTGGAAATGGTGTTTATAAAGGAGGAGAAATCTTCGCTTCCATGGATTTCTTCTGTTTTCGTATTTATTTCGTAATTATGGTGATTATTTAAATTACTTGAGAAATGATTTTTTTCTTCTTCTTATTATTTGTGCAGACAATACAAATTGCGGAGGCTAATGATGCCAGAAGTCAAATTTTTTGGCGTGGTGGTTAGCAATAAAAAATATTACTTGCAGAATAGAACAGAAATGAGTTTTTAAATGGAAAATCAAAACAAAAAATTGATTTCAGATTTAGAATCGCACAAAATGTTAGAAAGGCACATTGAACATGTAAAGGTAACGATAATGGTGTCATTTATTTAATCTCTCTCTCTTGCTAAAGGTCAAGAGCGTGTTTTCTTCTTTTCATGTGTTCTAATGATTCTGCATAGAAGAACGGTTCACAGAGGAGGAAATGAAAGTAAATGAAAGAGTGTCTGGGCCAGCGGAACAATTTGCTGAATTTTAGTTTATGAGATCAATACTTAGAGTATGGCTCGTAATCATGTAGGGCATTCCATTTGGAATTCAAGAAGTACGTTGTGGGAGTTGATAAGGACGGAGTAGAGTGAGTGAACCAAGTGGTAAGTTGATGATGTAAGGACCAGAACCTCTCTTGTATTATGAGGTGATGAAATGATTCGCTAGAAGCATTGGCTCATTAAATATCGCACTATATGACAGGACATAAAACTAAAATTTTGCTTTAGAATAGTACCGTGCCTTGTCTGACTACCATTTGTGTCGATTACTGTAGAACGCTTCAAAGTGACAGTTGAAGAGAGAGCTGTCAGCCAGATCACGTCGCTGCTTTTCTCTAGACTTGTCTGCCGAATCCAAACATCTGGTCCTCACTAGCAAATGCCACATATTTAAAAGCGACAGAATCTCTAGTGCCACTATTACCAGGTCACATTGCTGCTTTATCTCAAGGCTTGTCTCCCGGATCCAAACCTCTGGCCCTCACAACCAAATGCAACAAATTTAAACGCAACATAATGTCTAGTTCTACTATAGGATAGATTATCATTTCCCCTCAATCTCAAACTCCCTTTGACTACCTAAACGATGGCGCCATAACTCTTCGTTGACCTGGCCATCACGTTATACATTCTGAACATTATCCTTGGGTTTCCCTAGAAACCTTCTGCATATCATTATGGCATGAGGGCCTTCCCTAAAATGTTCAAACATTACCTCATCCAGGAATCGAATATTTCTCCACTTAGAAAGTTTCGTTCTTCTTGCCAAATCTCAAGATTTCCTTGACGAGATGTCGAACATTGCTGCACTCACCAAGTTTCCTCCTTCTTGCCCAGTCATATCCTTAATCCCAATATCTTGAACCAATGGCTTATAATCTCAAGATCTCTGTTATTGACGTCACAACTAACCTCCAGTAATCAGAATTATTCACTTAGAAAGTTTCGTTCTTCTTGCCAAATCTCAAGATTTCCTTGGCGAGAAGTCGAACATTTCTACACTTAGAAAGTTTCCTCCTTCTTGCCCGGGCATATCCTTAATCCCAATGTCATGAACCAATGGCTTACAATCTCAAGATCTCTGTTAGTGACGTCACAACTAACCTCTAGTAATCAGAATTATGCGATTTTTGTACCCTTGGCAGTTAATTTCCACCTGAGAGAGTTTCATCACAAGTTCAATCACAATCAAGCTGAATTTTAGTGGTGAAAGAACTCCACATTGTGAGCAATTTCTGGCTGCGCTGACTCTTATGATTTCGTCTCCATGAGTTTGCTCCCGCAGCTCGCGTGTAATTCTGTCGTTTATCTGGATAAGACCCATTTATGATTTTGTAAGGAGCGTTATTAAATACAAATTTTCAACTCCTTGATGTTTATGGACTTCTGAATGGCTTTATGTACACCCATGAGAGCTGTTTCCATAGATCTGCCCATTCTATACGCATTTTGCCTATGATGCTGTGTTAGTTGGCCACAGTATCACGCGAAATTATGTCAGTTACGTGAAGTCAGGAGTTGATTGGTTAGTCGGTAGACTACATCCCATATCATACACAAAATCCAGCTCTTCTGTTACACTATTACTCTACTTTTCTGTACTCTACTCTATTCAATAATAGAAAACATAATTCGTTTTTAATTCGCGTTTTTATTCCAAAATTATTACAATTTTAATCCGCCAAACAAATGAAAGAACAACTATTGGCTGTCAAACAAGTATTGCAGTTTGTAATGCTTTCCCGTTTTCGTTAGAAAAATTGCTTTTAACGATTAATTTACAACCCGGCATGTGAATTAGAAACAAAACTTGATTTTTTTTTTCCAATGAATTCAAGAAAAGGAGTAGTCAGCAGCAGCATTCTGGCCATAATCTCTCTACCAAGAACAGTAATTAATAAGAGAGACAGTCGAGTGTTTAATAAAAATAATTAGAATTCGTATTGCATTGCAAGATGCAAGTGCATGTTCGAAGTGAGAAGTGAGTATAAATATTTATTAGCAATCAGGTTCATACATAAATATTATCGGTTATATAACTGTTTAATTAAATGTTATTAGCGGGAAAATAAATACAATATTAACGAAATACACTTGAAAGACAGACATCAGACTTGATCTCTCAATCGTTGTCAAATTCTTTCAACAAATAACTGTGTGGACATGTCTTATGCAATCGTGCTGCTGCTGATGTTCTTCGAGACATTGTAGGAATATGTGGAGGATTGCCAGCCAATGACATAAATTAATCAAAAGCTTTTAAAAGCCAAATANATCAGGTTCACCACATAAATATTATCGGTTATATAACTGTTTAATTAAATGTTATTAGCGGGAAAATAAATACAATATTAACGAAATACACATGGAAGACAGACATCAGACTTGATCTCTCAATCGCTGTCAAATTCTTTCAACAAATAACTGTGTGGACATGTCTTATGCAATCGTGCTGCTGCTGATGTTCTTCGAAACATTGTAGGAATATGTGGAGGATTGCCAGCCAATGACATAAATTAATCAAAAGCTTTTAAAAGCCAAATACATATATGACATCTTTAAAGAAAATGTAAAGGAACATGTAAGGCGATCTGAACGCAAGGATTAGGGCTCAAAAAGTGCAAAACAAGGCTCATCAAACAAAATTAAATACTTTAATTGCACTCTAATAACATTTTATTTGTTTTAATAAAGAACATATTTATTAGCTGTACAATTGTTTTTGGTATACAGTCAAAAGAAAAAAGTTCTACATTACGTAATGTAATTTTTATATTGTTTTCCCAATAATTCTGCGTTTTGTCAATTCGTTTTTTATTCAAACATTCTTAATTGTTAATGTCTTTAAAATCTTTTTCAATTTAAAAAAAAAAAACAACGTCAAAAAGTCTACATTACAGATGTATACGAGACTTTTTACTTTGACTGGTATGGACTAGAAAATCGCGCTTTAACGACAGTGGTAGTGAATTATTGCTTAAATTGTCAGTGGCTTTTAAAAAACCATGCTCACTTGGGTCCCGTACGGTACTATTGCAACCCCATGGGAAAACTCACAGAGAGGGCAATCTGGAGAGGGCACTATCACTATAACACTATCTCATAGTTACACCATTATTCCAACGAGATGTTTGGAAGGGTTTAAACGATGAAAGAAAGATGGAGAGAAACGAAAAAAGTAATCTAAACTTTCGTTAAGTCATTCCATAGTGAAGAGGTCTAAAGAGGTTATGCGTCAAAATTTTCAGAATTAGGCTGTGAGTAGGAAAAGGATACTAAAGCCTCAGAGATCACTTTTTCAGTCCAGACATCATTTCAACCCCAACATATAGACCCTGTGCTGAAAAGAAGGCATCATTAGAACACATACTGGAAACCTAAGCATCGCAATAATGCATCTCAAAGGGAAATATCTGGGTAGTAGGCAGAGAGTTAATTTTACTAACATCGAACAACAATCTAAATGTTGCCAGGACAACACAATTACATGGTATGCATGGGTTGGTTGTACGGTGTATGGTCGCAGTAACATGGAACCCAAAAGCCTTTATTCCAAGAGAGAAGAGTTTGGAATTAAAATGTCCATAAGGATACCTAAGCTGGAATATTTTGCTTTAAAAAGCAATTATAATTTGACTGGAACAAACACAAATACAACAACAAACGCTAGTACCTTTTGAAAAGTTAGATGTTGAGAAGAGTAAATATTTGGATTTCTGCTTGACCATGAAATTGA
>QOCX01002076.1:4998-22517 GCA_005959815.1 Sarcophaga bullata | reverse complement strand
CCTGCATGGCTGGTATTTGTAGTCAAAACGTGGAGACGTGGAGTAATGGAAACAATGGCAATATTTTTTTATTGTTGTCTTTCTTTTTAATAACAATTCCAAATGAATTATTGATTAAACAGCAACAACAACAATAAGAAAACATATGTAAATAAATTGTAATAAAACAATAACAATAAATACAATGGCAACAATAGCATGGCATGGTTAATAATAACACACACAAAAAAAAATTATTTTAAATGCAGACATGAAGCCCAATCCCACGCCAAAATAATGCCAACACGCGAAATGTTAAAGCCATAAAAAGTTAATTAAGAGGGTGCCAATGGTGTAAGCTCCTCCCCACCACATTTTTAATATAAATTTCTCAAAAGAAATCTCGTTTTAAACATTAAGAAAAATTTCAACACATGCCTATGCCATACTCATGGCTTAATTCATAGTGTAAACTTGACCTTTATTTTCTCGTAACTTTAATTGGCACACTTTTTCTTGACATTCACTTTGCCGTCAAACAATCCCATGATAATTAATTTTTTCTTAATAATAGACTCGCTTTGTTTATTTCAAGACACAAAACTACAGAAATATTATCAGAGAAATTTAATTTTTTTCTCTTGTCGTTTGTAAATAAATTTTAATTTAATGCGATGAAAAAACAACGAGTGTTATGCAGTACTGCCTTGTGAGAAACTGAACGGAAAATAGAGTCGAGTCTTATTGCATTTGTACGCTCTCTGTTTACGTTTGTACAACTACAGTTAGCGGCAAATAAATACGCTGCAGTTACAAAATTGATTATAATTTTGGCTGAATATTTCTTAGAAAGAAGGTATTTCTAGTGAAATTTTAAGGTTAAGGTCCCACTTATGCCAAATGTTACAGCCATGCATAGCAATTTCTAAATGCGTTGATGAAACATTCCCTATAGAAAGCAATTTCTTATTCAGCAACAGAGAAAGGAAAATCAGGAACCTTTTCTTCTTCGTAATAAGAGTAGGACAAACGAGGTGAAAAATAGTAACTTCCTCCACAGATCCACAGTCCAGCAGAAGTCATTCGAAAGGACACCAAATACATCGGTAGCTTTCCAATTGGCCAATTGGTATACGATATAGGGCTATGCCCATGATGGAAAGTAGACAATAAGTTCCGGGCATAAAATATTCTCTATAGATTACCGACATGACTTCAAACAAATCTTGAGAATGCCGCAATCCTTTTCAGCCAGGGAAGACAGAAAACGAAGGTTAAAAAGCTTCGCTTTAACATTGATAGAGCATATCACTGTCACATCCAACGAAAGATAGGCTCTTCATCCTCCAGATCCACAATTTCTTTAATAGACCATCAGAGGAGTGTATAGCAAACAATACCTTAGTTCCAGTGTAATAAACTTCACTGGTAACACGAGCACCTAACTGTCTGCAAATTATATCTATCAAACTGCAACGTTTTAGCGAAGTCAATTATCAATTAAACATCCGAATAATGAGATTTGTTACTCTTAAGCCCTGGTTAGCCAAACGTTCACGCAATGTAACGAAATATACGTTCGCTTTAAGAATACGAAAAACAATGAGCGATTACCGAATTTCGGAAACCATTTACATCGCTTTTCATATGGTAAAAAAAGAACGCACATTTCGTTACATTTCATGTACATTTGGCTAAACGGGGCTTTAGCTTAACTTATCACCGAGATACCGACAAAAATTTCTAAAAAAAATTTTTCCAAAAAGATATTCTTTAAGAAACATTTATTTAAGAAGCCTTTTTATACGCCACCCACTGTATATTTTCAATTTAGTGCAGCCGTAAACAATAACACAAAAGTTCCTTCGTTAATGAGTGTTTATTTTCTTATTTTATCTTGGGTCTTGGGCCTCAAAAAGAAATCAAAACATAAATATTGTGAGTCAATATCACATGCATTTGCCTTGTAAGCTCTCTTTATTTACATACACATGCTGCTGGCACATACATACATATTTACAACAGGAGGAAAATCTTGAAGAAATACAAGCAAAGACAAACGTACACATTGTAAACAACTAAACAAATAATAACAACTACAGAGATAATATAAACACATACATACTGTTTTACTATCATCATGTTTACATTCAATACAATAAAAAAACAACAACAGCAACTATAATTTCATGTAAAACAATTTCAATTGAATTTAACGTCAAATAAAAAACAAAAAAAAAAACAAATACAATGAGGGAAAAAATTGAGAGGGAGAGAGCAAACAAAGAAAAAAAAAAGGAAAAAATTGGCACAAAAGTTCGTTGCACTGTTTACAATTATACACACACAAACACTCACACACTTGCATATGTACTTCTTTACTTACTTGCATACATAACGATACATTACGATGTATGTAAGTAAGCACAGGCAGGCATAGTCATGCAAGTCAATCAACAAAATTACAAAAACAACACTTCAACCATATTATTATTAAAGACAGAAACGAATAGGAAAAACGAGACACAAACAAAAAACGGAAAAAAATTACAAAGCAACATGCAATATTTGCAACAACAACAAACAAACAAACAAATAAATAAACAGGCAGACGAATAGACAATAATCATTCGTAAATTAGAGGGTGTTTACTGTTTCATTATTATTGTTATTGGTGTTGATGTTGTTTTGTCCAGCGAAGAGTACACTTGTAATATTATTTTGCTAAACCATACGAAAAGGAATAAAAACAATTAAAAGAGCGTAGTATTACACAAATGTAAGAGAACTGTGTTTAAATTGCTTGAAAAACATGTTGATTTGTTAACAGAAGAGACAGAGAGAGAGGCTACATGGTTACAGGTTTGTTAAGGCAAAGGAGAAATGTAAATAAAAGAGTGTATTGTAACAGCACATGATAAGAGCTTCGTAGATATTGTGAAGATTTATTTTAACATTTATTTTGCTTTGAAGAGCATAACATTGCAAACAGTTTTCTGTACCATAACAGTTGATTTTATTTTGAGTAGCTGTACCATAACAGTTGATTTTATTTCAACAGTGCTTTTACTTGGAATATTTTGTTGTAACATTTAGTATGTTTCTGTATACTAAAGGCAGTAACAGATATTTTAAACTGTTAAGGGTTTTTAAACAGAGTTTTCCTAACATAACATAACATAACAGCTGTTTTCGTTTAACAGTGTTTTTTACTTTACATTTATTTTTACTGTGAGATTCTAAGTATTTATCAGGTGTACAGAGAGTATTTTTTTTGTTTACATTTATTTAACAGCTGTTGTCGTAAAAGTAAACAAACATTTTTTCAATAGAATTTCATATTGTTGTTGTTTTCTTGTCATTACTAATTAAGTTGTTAAGTTTTTTTTTTAGTATTTTTTCTTTTAATTTTTGTTAGTTTTTAAACAAGAAAAGTTAAAATAACCATAAAAGACCTTGAAAAAGTATGTGCATGAAGACAAGTGTTGCCAATTAGTTTTACATTTTTTTCTTTTATAAATGAAATCTAAGAAAAATCCAAGTTTGAAAACAAGAAGAAATTTATTTTGGTTTTTAATGATGATTGCACATGTTGGGTTGAAATACCTAGTGGCTAATGAATCCAAACCAAAGATTTCGTTTGATGGACACTCAGTATTGGATTATGTTTGAAAAATGTTGGTAAAACAGAAAGTGAAACGTATTGAAAACTTTTCTTTTCTATAGAAACTGATTGACAACTTAAAAAGGTAAAATGATTGGATTTCAAACAAATCGACTTATCGATTACTAATAACACTCAAAGGAAAACTTTACAAACATTTTTTTTGCGGTAAAAATTTATTGGTAACTTGCTTTTATCTACAGAGTGCTATCGATAACATATCGTTTTTATGAATTATAGATGACTAATATTTTTTATAGTGGATTGTAGATAACTTACGACTTTCTTTGAAACATTGTAAACAAATGTCGATAATTAATAAATTTTCTTTGGTAATTATTCTATAATGAATTTCTGTCTATTATAATTAAACGATTACTTAAATTTTATATAGCAAATTGATCGATAACTAATACTTTGCTTATGAATATAATCGATAACTGTTTTTTTTTCTCTATAAAAATTTCTATGACAGATTATTTTTTATAGGTTTTTTGCCACATCTATTATTTTGCTGTATTCTATAGAAAATGTATGCAGTTTATAAATGCTTCTGTGAAACCATTTTACATATAGAAATGTCCTCAGAAAACTATCGATAATCAATTACTGCATACACAATTATCGATATTAAATAATTTTGTATAGAAAAGTAATCAGCGTATTAAAATCTTGTATAGCTAATCAATAACAAAGATGTTTTTGGTAGAAAGTTATCGATAACTAATAATTTGTTATAAAAAATTATACAGAAAATTCGATAACTAGTAATAATAATAGAATGTTTTAGAACACTAATAATTTTGAAAAAAATGTTATCGATAACTAACAATTTTTAATGAAAAATTATCGATAACTTATTATTGGCCATAGAAATTCTTATAGAAAAGCAATGACCAGTAAATTTTTAATACAAGGTTTACGAAAACTTAAAATTGCAATAAAAAGTTGTCGATAAATAATAATTTTTAATAGAAATTATCGACATTAATAAATATTATCGATAACTAAGATTTTATCATAGAAAATTATACAACAAATCGACAACTACTCTACTAAGAATTATTTATCAATTGCAGTTATCAATTCTACTAATTTTCAATAGAAAGTTATCGATAACTGATATTTTATGTTACTTTATTTGACCAAAATGTGGTCAACCAAAGTGTATCGTGCATTATAGCTGCAATACCTAATCAGGTCAATTGCTTTAGAGCATTTCCTTTCTCTACAATTTCATCATATATTTTTCTTCTTTTATTGAGAAAAAAACCATGGAAGTCATTTCCAATTTCTTGGTTTTTCCAGTTAAAAGCTTTGTTTTTGGTCTCTTTATGAAAACTAAAGAAAGAATAGAAAATAATACAAAAACCCTGAAATTAGAAATCCAATCAGAAAACACCTGTTGGCTGTTGGCGTTGGGAACGGTGTATCGTTGTGGCAGCAAGTCATTAATACGTTGGCTACTGTTGTTGTCGATTGTTGGGTGTGCGCAAGATGTTGATGTCGGTTGTCTTGTACAATAAATTATAACGATATACAATCGAACACCGAAGTAGTGAATTAAACAAAAATAGACACGGCCAACAATCAACAACAACAACACAAAAACAACAATAAATGAAACAAATTAACTCTTGGCAAAAGCTTAAAGACATTAAGTCCATAAAATACTTTTATTAGCCAACGTTCTCTAAAATATTTGGGTCAATGAATTGTGTTGTAATTGCTATTGTAATTGTTTTGTTATGTTGGCAGTATGAATTACAAGCAAATTTATAATAAACAGGGGTAATCATAGACTTGTGGAAACTGTCTTGAAATTCTGAAAAAGCTTGGGAAAATTCTTATGGTCCTTCGGACCAAAGTGGTAATTCGAACAGTTAATAAGAAGCCGGGAAACAGTGGAAATGATATGAAACCAAACTATTGTAGAGACTGACATAAAATCGAAGAGAGGACCATAAAATATTTTTGGATGTTGCTGAACAGATGGTCCTTCGAACCAAAGCAGGGGAAAACAGTATAAAATAAAAAAGCTAAGTGCTGGAGATACTGACATAAAATCGAAGAGAGAGGCATTAAAATATTTGGCTGTGGTAAAAGACGACAGGGTTGAACTTTAATGAACATGTAAAGTTAGTCGAGTAAGCCATGCCATCGATGATGTCACCAAATGGATACAGGCGCTCCAAGAAACAGAGAATGATGGTTAAGGCACTGGAAATCCGTTCATCGGATTGTTACTGTCCAGTTAAGTAAGTAAGGAAGTAAAGACATCCCGAATGGGCCATAACCTTTGGCCTAAGTGACGTCTATTTACTTTTCTCAAAAATTTTATTTGTGTCATACAGACTAGATGGTTCTTATTGCTCTCTGTAAGTAATTCTAAAAAGGTTGTAACACTCGGTACGCTCTCTTTCCAGGATTCTGGTGGTAATTTAATGAATTAATTGCCTTAAGAACCGTTTGTGTAAAATTGCCAAACGAGAAAGCGGAATTACTACGCATTGATATAATAGTAAAGACTGCTTACACCGCGGTATTGGTTGGCCTTGAATGAATTAAATGCTGAGCACAGAGGAAATGAATCGGTTTGGTTCGTGTACATATGGCCTAAGAGTTATAAACTATGGTCCTTCGAACCACATTCTATTAAATACCACATGTTAACTGTGAAAAAAAAAAAAAATTACCCGCTTTAAGCATTTGAAAAGAGCCATTCAAAGCGCCAATTAGTGGAGCAAAAAAATATTTTGTTAAATAACAACAATTACGAAACACAACAACAGCTACAACAACACTAGAACAATGAAGAAAAAAAACAAACTGTAAACAACAATAACTTTCAACAAGTTGCAGTTGAAATATTTATTTCTACCAAACACTCTTGGTAATTGCCCAACAACCACATCATGCCATGCCATGCTGCCTCTACTGCTGCTCCTCCCCTAACTACCCGCCACAGTATAAATTGTAATATATAATGAACCATTTAAACACCTGGGCTCTTTTAAGACTGTTAAACATTTATCACGTGGGAATTTACTCATTAAGGCCATACAACATGTTGTTCAACCAGCACCAACAACAAACTTAAAGTAATAACAACTGAAAAAGATGTTTTTTAACCACAACAAGAAACAAAACGTCTTTAATTTCCTTTGGAATGGAATCGCACTGCTGTTGACATTTTCACATTACCGAAGATTCTTAGAGGCTGGCCGGTTTTTTTTTTATCCAATTTTTCTTTTTGATTTTGTTTTTGCATTCCGTTTTGGTCATGGAATTCATTTATCCAATTTAAGAGTTATAATGAGTGAAGGAATGGCCAGGAATCATTCATAAAAATAATGTAAGTACACTAAGAGGGGAAATTAAAGCTCATTAGCGAAAGCTGTAGCGTAGCAAGAGAAAGTGGCAAGAGAGTGACCATAAAATTTTAAGTCTTATTTGGGCCCGTTAAAGATATTTAAAAATTTTAATTTTGATAGGCAAAGTTAGGTTAGTTTCTGCCGTTACTCAATGTAAAAGGAGAGATGATCTGCGGATTTATTGGTCAATCGCTAGCTCTGGAAACATGTCTTCGCTCAGACATGTTTCTATTGCTTCTATAGCGATGGGAGGACCTTCCACAAGTTTAGTTGCCCTGTCTCTGTCAAGAAGATAAAATCCTTTTAAAACCATACGGGGCACAAAATTCACAGAATAAACTTGGTTGGGGAGAAGTTCAAAAGTTTTAGTGTCCTACCAGGTGCCATGCAGAAGCTAACAGGGTTTTTAACCTCACAGGTTGGTACAGAACTCACAGAATTAATGTTGGTGGGAGATCTTCAAAATATTAATTCCTACCGCTGTCATGCCAAGATCAGTTAGGCCTTCAAACGGCACGGGTGGGAGAGAGTTCCACAGGATAACAAGGTAGAACGATCTTTAAAAGGTTAGTGTCCTACCACTGTTTATGCAGAAGTTAGCAGTCCTTTTGAAACCTCACAAGAGAATACAGATTGAACAGAAATAATTTGGTGGAGAACTATAAAAGTTTTAGTATCCTACCACTGCCATGCAGAGGTCAGCAGGACTCTGGAAAGGACAAAATAAATTGGTGAAAAAGTTTAGTGACCCACCGCTATCATGTAGAGGTCAGAAGATCCTTAAAATCCAAAAAGGGAGAAAGATGTCCACCTGTCCTTAGCCCTTCCCTGGGAAAATCTATTGACTTTTCCCCGGATGACCTAGTCAGAGGCTATGTGTGCTAGTAGGCAGCACCCGATTCTTTATCCATTGAGACTCACTTAGCAAGTTCATTAAATTTTTAATTTCCTACTAGTTGAGGTCAATTTCCAATATCCCTAAAAGGCGCTGCACTATCGGAGAAAATTCCATAGCGGAGCTATGCAGCACAGCGCTCCGTTAAAATTTAACATTCCTGGAAAATAACAGAAGCTTCTAAAGGATACTGCTAAGTGGGAGAGACTAAGAAGTCTTTAGAATTGCCAGCCAATTGAAGATGTCATAGAGCTTTCATCCTCAATATGAATAGCATTGGTGGGTTACTACTGCCTGCTTTGCATATCTTTTTAATAAAGCTTCTGCTTTTTGAACCCACGTTGTGTGTGATAGTTTCATTCATGCATGGCGGGACCTAAAGTTTAACTTTGCGTCTGAACGAGAGATTTTAGAAACTTCATGGCAATTTTGTTTTCTAAAAGACATTTTAGAACCCGCTCAAGTCATAGTTATCGATAGTTCTTATGCAGTTCAAAACACCCGACATGATATTGTGATGTCTGTACTATTTCTATGCCCTCATACATCAACAATACTCGTGTGCCGTTATATTGTTTCTGTTTCTTTTTCATTTCCTTTTCTATTATTTTTAGTTTCAATTTTGCATTTTTTTGTATTTTTCTTTGTTGCTTTTTGTGATGATTTGGGACAATACGTTGGAAAAAATTTTTTTCGTTTGTTTGTTGGGGTTGTATTAGTGCGCCTTAATGTATGCTATAATAACTGTGTCATTTATACAGTATTCAACAATACGGGCAAATTACCAATACACACAGCCACACACAATACACAGAAATGCAACATTGTGTGGCAAAGCCCCTTGTAAAATATGCAAATAAATCCTTACAAATGTGCATCATAATAAATTTTACAAATACACGTATTTACAGTGGCAGTATATGCGTATGTGTCAGCATTTTATTGATGTATACATTCAGGAGGATTTACCCCAATAAATATGCATGCATAAGCCGGAGAGCGAGCCAAAAATCTGTTGTAAACGATGCCACAATGTTGTTAAATGCAGTTGTTAAGCGAAACCAAATGCACCCATCATTGCCTAGAATTAAAACAAGAAACCCTAGGCCTGTAAAGTTCGACTTTCTTATTAACTAAAGCAGCCTTTTAGGCTGCTTAAAAAAATAAATCCTGAGACTGAATAGTTCAAGTTTACTAAGGCTGCTGTAGGAGAATAGGTAGTGTTTTGGCAGTCATATTTAGCTTAAAGTGCCTTCCTGGCCTCCCTTAAAATTTAGGTCATTTAATTATAATACAACACTGGCGTTACAACTGCTTGACCTGAATTGAAGATGCCATCTGTAGCCTTCAAAGTTCAAGCATTGTTTGCAATAATACTATTGGGGTCCACAGATGTTAAATGTTGCCGTTGAAGATTGAATATATTTTGGTTGGCAGCAGACATTTATGCATGCAAAGATGGATTAAGGTGTGCTATTTAACAATTAACCCATTGAGGGAGGGGTAAGGGAAAACGATAATGCTGGTTATGTTTAAAGATTTGTCATCTCAAGTGTACATTGACAATCACATGATTTTTCTTGCTCTTTCATCACACCTCTTGGTTGCCAAGCATAGTAATGAACCTCCCACCATCCTTGAGTGACTCATACGTGCCTTCCTGGCTACAGTGGTTTTTATGCAACTTTACAGGCATATGAGTTAGACCGCCCGGGCTTTAATTATTCAATTTATTGTGTCCAACCAGCAGACATGCTGGACCTGGCTCGTGTGAGCGCTTGAGATCTTTCTTACAATTTCCTTGCATCTTTCCTTAAATCGGTCAGTTCACTTAGTTTGCGGTTGTAAAGTTCTACAAAGCCAGGACTATCTCATGTCTTGCTTAGCAGCCGAATATTTCTTGAAAATGTACTGATATTTGCGGTGTCTAGATTGCCATAAAGTCACTTTAAGCCGTCATTTAGACTGCCAAGCTTAAGGCTGTATATCCGTCTTTTCTCCAAGAAGAGTGGATTATGTTAAGGGGTCACTTATTTGCGTCCCTGGACATATTTGGAGACTATGTTGCTGTGAGCGTATCTAGACGAAGTATCCGACTGGAAAGTCATGTACGTGATCCGCTTACAGTGGTGCCCTTGTCCGCGGTAAGACCGAATATTAGGGAGAAATTCCACTTCTGTGTTATTGTTTTCTGGAGAGAAAAGAGTTCCTGTTTGACCAATAGGTTAGAAGATCCGATTTTTATTCAAAGAATACGTAACAAATAGTTTTCCTCTGCCTCGTCTAAAGATTTCTTATGTGGTGTCCCTCCTCACGTGATACACTGACGCATACCCGCCCGCTAGGCGCCCTTGCTTGATTTTTGTAGAAGTTCCGAGTAGGAGAAAGGAAGAAAGAATCTGTCACTTAATGTGTCGCTGAACAACACTCATGCTAATGCGTGTGAAAATTCTAGAAACCCTGTTCTTCATATCTCTAAGGAAAGCGCTTTAATTCAGGATAGGGACAGTGCCCTATATGTAAGTGAGTTTAACTTAACTTTTTGCCTTAACTTTTTAAATTTAGTAGAATGTGATGCCACAATGGACGTGAAAGAGAACATCGAGTGGTTTTTAAGTGTGATGTCGTGTGGCCTGACCTAACCAAACCATTGAAGAAGGGGCTTCCATGCAGTAGTCTTGTATGTTAGCTAAGGCAGATGTGGTCTGGTCATAAGTCACTTTACCTAAAGGTAAATGCATTAATTTCTGATCCTTAAAGGGTTATTTTAATATGCATTTACGAGTATTTCAATGTATTTTTTTCTCTTCTTGCCTTGTGTGTTATTTGTTTGGCTCTGGTATTGATGTTGCACTGCAGCAATTTGCATAATGCATTTGCCACTGGCTTCGTTTACACAAATCCAACAACAATAAGAAGAAAAACAAAAAAATAATATAAAGAAGCATACCAGAGGTTCAATCTGCAGGATTTTATTGCAGTCACGAAGAGAAATATGAAATACAGGACACGGGGAAATAAAACGACAACGACGATGACGATGACGACAACGCCAACGACAACGACAATAAATAACATTTTATTAATTTGCAAGCTGTGACAATCAAACTCCTGCCCTCCTGCCCCCGTTGTCCCTCTCTGGCTTTACTCTTATAAATACAACAATTTGGAATCCTTTGTTGACTCTTATAAATGCTGCATTCATAATACGGCAACGTCATACAACAGCTGGAGTTTCCGGCAGCCGTTTGCAATATGACCACCACACATGCACAGGCATAGGCACATACCTCGTTACGCTGTAGGGGCTTTAAAGAATAAATGTCAGGTAAGCTAAAGCTTAAAGTCAGAATAGTGTATACTCCCTCCCCTACTCTCTCTCTCTCTCACCCACTGTCTGTTGCATATATTTTTGTGCGGGTGTTGCACCTTTTTGTGCTCGCTTGTATGCCGCAATTGTAATCGTAAATACCCCTTTTGGCTGTTGTGTGCAGAGATGCGTTGCTTCAAAATAAATACCAAATCGAAATGGGTTGGATTTGTAAACGTTTGATGTTGTGGGTTCAATTTTCAATTTCCGGTGGGTTTCCATTCTATCAGTTAAATTCCATTTTTTTTTTATCATAAGTTGGCTAAACTTACCTGAGAGTGGGGGGGAGCAAATTTTCCTTGTGTTCAAAGTGCTCTTGTCAAGCAAATATTTACAAGGAAATGAAAGGAGAGTTTAAGGAAATGAAAGGCTCTTAAGTCACAAGCTAACGTGGTTATGCGAAAATGAAAAATTAATTAAAACCTAAGGAGACATACTCGCTCAATACTGGTGTTAGCCAAGGGATAGTTATGGCGGTGATATCGATAGGTGCAGGATAGTATTGAACTCTAAGGGTAGGGATATGATGCGCATTATATGCTTATCTAGTCAGCTAATGATCAGAAACGAATTGTCAAATGGCCTCAACAACCTAGCGGAGAGGATCACATGGGGTAAACTCCTAAAAATAAAATAAAAAAATAAAAAAGTCTTGCAGGGCACTGAAAACCAAGTTACCAAAGTATAAGACGCTAATGCTACTCAGGCGAAAACCACGCGTCTTTTAAATCTACGATAAAATTCACTAAGCGCACTAATAGGTGGTACTTAGGGGACAATGTGCATTTAATCTATATGAGCGTGGCAAACAGCTGAAAATAAGGGGCATTTAGAGAGGATACCAACATTGTGGACCGTTGTTGTTTTTGGGACGTATCGAATCTCTTGCACGACGGAGAATCGAGGAAGAAATTGTGAACTTTCTATAGATTTACGGGGATGGTAGCACATGTTAGTGAGTAAGCAATCTGCTAAAGTGATGGATTAGCTATGTGTCCCTAGGGCATACGGGAATTCGCTTGGCTGATGGTCTTTTCACTCCCATTGGATGACAACCCCCTTGGGTGCAAAAAACCGAATGCCCACGCTAACTGAATGAGTGACTGTGATTTATAACCTCCCAATCAAATTTCAGTCCGTAGCATCCCCAAAATCCGCTTAAGTCTACTCTAGTCACCAATAAATCATGCTAGCCAGCTAAGCAATATAAATTAATCCCAAGAAAAATAAATTCAGGTGCGCTAAACAGTTAAATTTTTCTCGTATCCTAAACAATGTAGACTAACCTGATGTAAGCGAGCCTCTACACTGACGTGCAATATTAAACGTGGATTCATGGTTCAAACGGTGCTAATGTATGTATCTTTTCTGAGACTAAATCTCGGCAATGTTCTGGACGGTAAGCTTTATACCAATGCCGCAACTCCGTGGGGACTTCCCCCTAAAGCGACTTCATTGGTTAGTTGTTACAAAATGCTGCGTTGCTTGTTGGAATCCTTTGAATAGGAGCATTCAGTGTAGGGTCTTGAATAGCCATAGTCAGGCTGCCATAATAGCTCTTTTGTGAAGATCTCAGGCTTAACGCAGCTTAAGGCTGAATGACAATTGCAACGTTTTTCAAGCTGAGATATTCGCTTTTGTATTGAAGACTCTAGAGGTCATGAACCTCACTTCTATTATGGTTTTTTACGCGATTTTCGTTGTCACTCATGCTGCCTTGGTGGCGATAAGATCAGTTTGATACAATTGGCGAATGGTACGTGGCTATAAGAGCATCATAAGAGCTTTTGGACTGAATCGGGCCTGCCCTTGTTGTGTGGGTATTTTTCAGAACACGAGGGCTGATGCAGAGGAGAGGTGCCTTTTGATGGAATGCCCGAAATTCGATTACCTTAACAACCCGTTTATCTGTCATTGAAGTAAGTATCAGGGCTGATGCAATTTCGAGATCTGTTCCTCCATGGAGGATGGTACCGAGACACTGGAATGATAGTTAGAAATGGTATATAGATAGGAGCCTTTGGCCATTATGCACGATCAAAACTGTCTTGTAACTTCGACTAAGTAAAGCCAACGTGAGAATTGTGGTTTCGTACTTTTCTTGAGAGGTTGTTAGTAGGCAGAGGGAAATCTGAGGTAGATTTCACCAGGATTTCTGCAGTGTATCTGATGAAGGGAACTCATTGTAAGAGGAATTTGAACACCCTTGGTCAGATTTTTTTTCGGGTTTACAACTTCTGTTTCGAATCGATACCCAAACTCCCCTGGTGTTTATATTATGGGACTGGACTTGCTCAGATATCTTATATAGTCTGAATAAGATGACGAATCTCAGATATCTGGTTTCCGAAGGAAGTCTATGGTTTTAAGGGAACTACTCTGTAATTGGTCTACATTTTGTTGTGACAGAGGGGGTAACTTCTTTTGGCTTTGAAGTTTTTCTTCACCTTTTACTATAAGAGTTGGTAGGTACTATTTTTTAGTACCTTTAAAGTATTTTTTTATGTGTACCTAGCATCATATTTCCTTTGGTTCCCATTTTTTACATGAAAAATTGAATTTTTATTTCATTTTCCCAGAAATATTTTAATATTCAACAGCATTAATGCCACAAGTATGCAACTAAACTATGCAACTCGTAAGTTTATAATCCCAAAGCTTCAAGCCATAAACTAAGTACTGTAGCCGGGCATGGGTGAATTGAATTTGTATTAATGGCAGCTCTCTGTTTAACTCTACAAACGTTTGTATTTTCATCGTATTTATTTCATCGTATTCGTTAAGCAAGTATTCTTCAATCCCCCCAAAGTATTAGTTTTTCAAACATTAAATGCAGCTCAGTGTAGTGGAGAGAATCAACCAACCAACCAGGTATTGTGGGAGGAAAATAGTTGTAATAGCGTTCATTGCTACCACAAAAGCAACAACAACAGCAACAGCAACAACTTGTTTAAATTCATGTAAAATATGCTGCCACATGTGTCGCGCATTTTAATTAGATTTCTATCGATATGACACCACAAACTTCACGAAACGAACGAACGAACCTACTATAAACGCAGATGAACTTTGTTACAAGCATCGTACACATGGTACACATGGAAGATATAAGGGGGGGGGAACAAAGTGCGACTAAATAATGGTTATCAAAGCCGAAATGAACTATTAAAGTAGTTGTCTTCAGTAGTTTACAGTAGTTAAACAGAAAACTACACAACAGCACAAAGTACGCTTACGTCGTCTTAGATACTCTTGACTCGTTAAGTATGTACTTTTAGTTGTTAGTCTTCAAGGGGATAATAATATGATGATTTAAATACTTTACAACACCATTTCCTTCACCAGAAAAAAGTTAAAAACAAATAGAAATCGTATGTAAAAAATTTTTTGTTGCCAAAAGTGCCATTTTGGTACACTTTTGCACTAAAAGTTACTTTTCAAGATTAGGACGTAGTTTTTAAAGTACATTTTGAGGCCAAACAAATTTCTTAGAACTTAAATGAAACTTTTTGTTGTAAAAAGAAACTTTTTATTGTAAAAAGTACCATTTTGGTACTTTTTGAAATTAAGAGGTACTTTTTAATTTTAAAAGGTGGATTTTAAAGTACTTTTTAATTTTCAAAATTTATGTGTTTGGACCTAAAAGAGCTCTTCGGAAATAAGTTGCAATGTTAAGGAACTTTTATGCTTAAAAGGTACCTTTCTTGGTACTTTTTTAAACTAAAACATTTCTTTTAAAGTACCTACTTTACAAAAAGGTACATTTTTCTGTATTTGTTGGAATCCGGATGTACTTTGTTACGTTCAGAAGGTAAATTTTTGTTACATTGATTAGGTTAGGTTAGGTGATGGACCTTCTTAGAAGGCTATTGTGCTTCTTAGGTCACATGTTCGACCCATTGTGATACTTCAATTCAATGTCCAAGCCGCGGTTCAATACTTCATATAGAAATCGATTTCGACTCCAAAAGAAATCTTTCCATGTTAGACTACATCCAGATTTTGAAGAGTTCAGTTCAAAATGGGAAGACAAGAACCTTAATGGTCTTCAGAGCCAGTTATCCTACAGAAGTCACATTAGGGAAAACCAAACCTATTGGCTTGACTTTCGAAAGGCAATAAGCTGTGAAAATCATAATAATTTTAAGCATGACCATGCGATGTAAGGGAATAACTTCCGGAAACGCTCTACGTTGACTGGGTATTAAATAGCTGATGGCCTGATGGAAATAATCCGCAGCAGGATTGAACTTTAGGAATATTCTCTTAGGAAAGCACATTACAAGGGCGCCCTAGGGCTGGTCCAGGCCTAACAATTGGAAAATGACGGCAATACGGAAGCGTTATTATCTGACATACCATCTAAATTTGTTAGGACTCCGGGATGAAGCAGAGTACAGCCTCTATCTGGAAAAGGATTAAATTAAGTGGCACTGTACTGTGTTACCAAGTATTGTATTTATATCGAGGGGCAAGAAGCACAGCCTCTATCTAGAAAAGGATTAAATCTGTACTGTGTTGCCAAGGATTGTATTTATATTGAGGGGAAATCAGATCTGTTCTTAATGGAGGACTTCATTTTACTTAAAATGTACCAAAAAAATTGCTTTTGGTACGTATTAACTTTAAAAAGTACCTTTTATTATATTCATTGAGTATTGAAGGTACTTCCCAAAGTAATTTAGAAATAAATTCTCATTTAAGTTACTTTTATGCTTCAAAAGGACTGTTTGAGTACTTTATGCTGTTGTCAAAAAGTACCTTTTACAACTAAGAGTTATGTTTATGAAAAAGGTACCATTTTAGTACCAACATTTTGTGTTTTACTATTTGCTTGAGATTATGCTTGGCAACGGTGTGGTTTTAATACCACTTATGCTGCCTGTATAGTATGTGCCCCCCACTTAAAGTGTTTTTAAAAATATTTTTAACCTTTTGATCTCTCACTCTCGTTCTCTCGCTCTCTCCGTCCTTTCTTCAATCTCTTGCATAGTGAAGAGGTTCTGCTGATAGTGTCACATAGATTTTATTAAAATTTATTCAATATTTACCAGAGTTGGAAAACTGCTACCAGTACTGCTACCGACACTGTTACTCATGCATTATGTACTCTCCTCTAGCAACTGTTTTTGAATTGTCTTTTGTGTAAAGCCATCATAAATAGTTTGTTTTAAGTTTTAAGTATTATTAACGTTACTATGCAGTAATAGTTGTTGTTGTTATTGTTGTAACCAAAAGAAAAAAAAATTGCGTGACATAAATGCGCGTTCACGTTCGTAATTTTGAAATTCTCCTACAATTCATAGAAATTTTTGCTTATGTTCATTCATAGCGATGAGAAACTGTTGTCTGTTAGACTGTCGTAAGTGATGGAATGTTGTTGGTGTGATGGGTGATGAAATTAATATTTTTAAGCGGAAACCTTGGCTTCTATTTTCAGTCCATGTATTGAGCACTTTCGATTTAGGCTCTGAATAGGTGGTTCACGTGATCAGTTACACTGTCAAGTAGTGTCGCGAGACACCCCATCAGATCACCCGTAACTCCATGTCATTCCATGCCTCTTATTCTCCAGTTTACTAGATTGAGATATCGGGAGTATTACTCGGATCGGATCCGTATGGAGTATCATTGACAATGATTGTAATCCATAATCTAGCGGACGTTTTTACTAATCTGTTAAGGTCCAGTTTTCATTATGTTGTCCAGTAATGACAACAGCAGATACTTTGACTCGCTACCATCCTATTCAATTGTTCCCTAAATTGAATTGTTCCTAAGGCGGTGAGCAATTCGAGAGCAGCAACTTCTTCGCTTTCCGAAAGAAGTTGCAGATAAACCCAATTGTTCACCGAAAAGCAATTTTTCCGCTCTCCAAACGCAGTTCTCTGATAGGAACAGTTATGATTTCCCCTCGATACAATTTATACCAATCGAAAACTGGTCATCTGAACCTAGGTATTGAAACACAATTGCTCACGTAGTACCCTCTGATTTTATCATCTGCCAGGCAGAGACTAAATACCGTTTCATCCAGGGCATTATTTAGGAGACCTATTGAAATGGTATCCCAATAGAAAACCTATTATCCTACCAATATTTGCCTTCCGTAATTTATAAAATCAGTTTCCATAAGACTAAAGCATACTAGGACCAGCGCAGTATCGGGCCGCATTTCGCCCTACGGTCGCTTTCGATAATAAAACTCTGGGTCTGTAAAGTGAATTGCGGATTCTT
>QOCX01002075.1:10114-23232 GCA_005959815.1 Sarcophaga bullata | reverse complement strand
GCACTCTAATCAAAAAGAGAAACTGTGAAAGAACTGTGAATAAGGTGTAGTAAAAACAAAATCCATTCTAATGTTAGATCACCTAGATAAATAGATGAAAAATAATAACTAATCATTAGCAGACTCACGTCAAGAAATAGACACCAGGAAGGAGAAATTACGTCACGTAAATCAAAGCAAGCAGTAGGACTTAATAAACNGTAAATCAAAGCAAGCACTAGGACTTAATAAACTAAGCAATACAGTAGCCCAGTACATTTTCAAAGAAGGCGTTATTTCTAGCCAGCAATAGAATATAACTCTATTATACTACTACATACTACAGTTGTCTTCATGACGTCATGAGTCCTATGTTTGTTAACGAAACAAATAGGTATGGAACGTCAATAGCTGCAGCTGTCGCTAAACTGATTAAAATCATTGATCCCATACTTAATGAGACGGACTTCAGGAATAGTTACCGTAAAAGAGCGTATTCAACATTACAATTAAAGTTACCGTTTCTTAGGTAATGTCCTGGATAAGACAGAAATATTTAATTGGAATTACAATGCATTCCAGTCGCCGTAGCTAGACTACGCAATGTGTTGGCATATTAGACGTGAGGCCAGTGTTCAAACCCCAGCTTAGACATCTCCAACAAAACGAAATATGAAAAAAGATTTCTCGGCGACTTCCTCTCAACAGATTTACGGCAAAAGCTCTGNGACTTCCTCTCAGCAGATTTATGGCAAAAGCTCTGAGAGTAAATAAAATTGCCATGAAAATATTCTCAAAAAATCTGTCGTATAGGCTGTAATCCTAAAGTATTGTATTGCAATGAAAAGGTGGGTCAATGTAACAGTAATTAGCATTTCTAACGTTTCTAAAACTGTTTACTTAAATAATTTTTGAGAACAAAAATTTTGTTCTTTACGAGGTGCTAATCATATCCTTAATTTATTGTAAGAAAACGTTAAATTCCCATTTCAACTTAACAATTAACTGTTTAACACTGCAACATTAACTATCGCCAGACACAAATGAAGCCACAACCATTGTTGACATTGCCGTGATACTGTCAGTCAACGCAAACTAAATATGCTGCCTCATCAGCTTTAGCAGCAGTTGTAGTTGCGATTGTAGAAAATTTAAACAAGTTCGTTATATCGTGACATTTATTGTCATTAATGTCAATGTGACAGCTGTTTTGACGGCTTAAAAAACAAAGAAATAGGAAAGTAATTACACGCAACAGCAGTGGAACGCCTGCAACCTGTTTTTCTTAAAATATTTCGGCGAGTATTAACACAATAAAAAAATGGAAATGAATTCCATTTCCTTTCATCGAATTCATCATTGAGAATGAAAACATGACTGTGGGAATAAATGTTCATGAATAAGAGTGTGAGGCATATGAAGTTAATTATAGAAGAACAAAATGAAAAAAGGTCATTACAACCCTTTAGTAGAGATTATATTATGTGTTATATGTTTGTGTTAATTTTAGGTATGTGTGGCCTGGTCTACAGTTTAAAGTAGACCTCCGAATGACAGTTTTCAGACAGACTTCATTAAATTTTTTTGCTCTTAGAGTTTTGCCAGAAATCTGCTGAGAGGCAAGCCGCCGATTAAATATTTTCTTCATATTTCGTTTTGTTGGAGAGGTCTGATGTGAAATTTGAACCGTGACCTTACGTCTAATAAACCAATACACTACTTACTACACTAAGACGGAAAATATGAACATCAAAATGAATAGTGGACACAGGCGAAGCTATATGCCCGGAGATTATCCGAAAATGACAAGGAAGATAAAGAATTGATACGAGTAATAGATTGAACAACAAAACTGGTAATGAGAATGCTTTCGGGTCATTGATACTATCGTAAGTATAGATACATTATGGTGAAAGAGAAATATACTTTACACAATGGATACCAATGAGATCACTTTACTTTCTTACCTTATTTGTCATTATAATAGCGGACATACACTCCAAAAGACAAGTTTTTAAGCTTTGCACAGCTTTATTCTTACAGAGGTTCTGCAGAAAACAACTGAAGGAAGACGCCGAGATGTTTGAATCACGTTTAATAAGCCAACACACTAACCTACCTAGAATGCGGGCGACTCCAAAGAGGTTCACCTAACACCAAGGATAAAAATGGATACAATAAAGCAGACAAAGGAAACTAACGAATCTGTGTACGAATTCTGTGAGGGCATGGTACTAAAAAAACTTAACTAATGTCTGATTAGTAGTCGCCGTAGTCTAGTAGGTATGGTTTGGCTTATTAGACGAAAGACCTAGGGTTCGTATCCCCGGTCAGACATCAAAAACGAAGTAAGAAAAAAAAAATATTTCTTCGGCGAACTTCCTCTCAGCTGGATTTCTGGGAAAAACCCTGAGAGTAAATAAATTTGCCATTGAAAGTTTCTCCAACAATCTGTCGTTCGGAGTCGACTTTAAAACTGTAGGTCCCGTCACTCATATATAAAATTAAACACATCACAACATAAATGTGCGAGAAGCTATGGTCGTAATCCTGACTAAAGGGTTGTAATGGCCAATATGTATGTAATGTCCTGATGTTGCAGATCAGGCTTATTTCGTGGTCTCAAGCTTGTGGTATTGACTCAGAACAATAATGATAATAACTGACAAGTATTTGCCACTGTAAAGTGCAACTGCAAGTAATTTTTTTTTTTTCAACACAGATTAGAGGCAGTTAAATGCCCAGAGAATAAAAGCAAGATGTATATACAACACCACTTTCCAAGCGAATTTAACGTACATGTGGAAGAAGTAAGGCTTAAAAAAATATATTTTTATGTAGACGCCGTAGTCTAGTAGATAGTGTGTTGGCTTGTTAGAAGTGAAGCCACGGTTCAAACAACAGACCTCTCAGACATCGCAGGCAAAAACTCTGAAGAGTAAATAAACTTGCCATGTAAAGTTTTTCAAAAAATGTGTCGTTCGGAATCAAATCTAAACTGTTAGTACCGCCATTCATGTATAAAATTAACACACACGACATAATGCTTAGTAGGTCGTAACTGAAGAGTTGTAATGATCAATTATGTATGTGTGTACTTATGTATATTTGATGTACTTGAATTTCTCTTCTCTTGATACCAAGTGAAATGGATCATATCTTTGAAATATGTTATCTTGTCCAAAGTATTTAATATCTTCTGTGCCTGGTTTTTTATACGAATTTCCTATAAACTAGTAATCAATTTTCAAAATAATAATTTACAAAAATTTAAACAATATTCTATCAAAACAAAAATTCTTTTAATTTAATTCACTTCTGGAATTAGTAAATAGCACTTCAAGTATTTTTCGTACAAACATTTTTATTTCAACTCTGCTTTCTTTTTTTAACTCGTTTCCACTAATTTTTTTTACGTATCTTTTAAATTTCCATTTAAACTGTAAAGATTTATTTACGATATTTAAACAATTAATTTCGTACGAAACGAACCGACACTTATGAAAACCTTACCGCCCGTAAAACAAATCAGTCGTCATCTAAACTTGCCGCAAATATTGCTGCAACATTCAGCATATGAAACTAAACGAAACGAACAAGTATGAGTTGCAGTCAAACCTAGACTTGAAGTTTCAAGATCAAGGTCATGTTTTAGCCGATGGCTTAAACACAAACTTCATTTGGCAAAGTAAATAAATAACGCAGAGAAGTAAAGTAAAGCTTCGAAAATGTCAATCTCCAATGCCTTGGTATAAATGCGAATTAAACTCAAATCATTTTGAAATTTGATTATGAAGCCGTGATCGTTTGATAGACAAAACTGGACAATATTTGACGATATATTCCTCATTATTCTAGCCTGTATAAATGTCAGAATAAATGACAACTAATCTGTCGTGTATATAGCTAAAACAAAATGACAGTTATTGACTGTCAAATACTTTGGTATTTGTTGGAAGACCCTGATGCTAACACAGCAGTATCTCAGAAGTCAGATTGAAATGAAAGATGTCGATTTGCTAAAAGCTACATTGATAATTGATGAAGCCCCTATAAAATTTTATAAAGAAAGCATTGAGTGTCTAATAGCCTTTTTGCTTAAGGGGAGTAATTTGATTCCGAATAAAATCACTGTCACTGTGATCACCTCCAAATAAAAAGCCAAGAAACAGTAGCAGTTACAGAAAATAAAAACAAGCTTGTCTTATCATGACAATAACGTCTATGTGACAGTTGTTTTGACGGTTGAAAATCGGAAACATAACATAACATCTCTGCAAAAAAAAAAAAATCGGCCCCCTTACAGAAAATAGTCCAACGGTGTCAAATCGCAGCTTCTTGGCGGCCAATTGACATCACCATTTCGGCTAATTAAACGGCCATCAAACGTTTGACGCAATAAATCGATTGTGGCATGAGATATGTGGCAAGTTGCACAAAACTGTTGACACCAAACATCGTTTTCATCTATGCCATGAAGTGCTAGTACAAAAAATCGGTTATTCTGGTGGTATAGGTGTCCTCATTGACCATAGTGAATGCGCTGTCCTTATTTGCAAAGAAATGGGCTTATGATGCCTCCGCCCCACAAGCCGCGCCAAGCAGTCACTCAAAATGGGTGCATTGGCTTCTGTAAACAACGTTTGGGTTTTTAGAGCCCCAAATACAGCAATTTTACTTATTAACGTACCCACCAAGATGAAAATGAACTTCATCCGAAGAGAAGATTTAATTTGCAAAATCGATATCATAGTGCAGTTTCTCATTGGCCCACTAAATTCCAACGGACTGAAGCACAAATCGATGTATTACGTTCAGTGGAGACAGAATAGAATGACATAAGTATTGCCAGATGCGAAATAACCGTTGATTCAAATTAAATTAAGCAGCATTCACAAATGCTGCTTGCGTATGGTGGTTGGAGTGATTATTGATCACTATCTCATCGGTCCACTTGTGGAAAGGCTAAAGCTTTCACAGAAAGACTTTCTATTATTATTTCAAAAGAGATGTGGAGGACCATCATCCAGATTATCTATCGTACAGATTATGTATCGAACACTGGAACTAGCCTACACAGTTCCATCGTATGCTCAATCTTGACTGAGTTTGACTAACCTTTGTTGTATCGAATCTTCCATTAAGCGCTTCCTATACTTAAACATAAATAAAACATAGTTTGTATGAGATACCATCGAAATTTTTTAACCAATGAAAGAGCTATTGATGCCTTTATTTGAGCCACGGTTTCTCTGAGTGAAGCGCTTGCAAAATGCCTCATTACTTGGGCACATAAAACTGTCTGAATCTGTTATTTCTCATCATCTCTCAATGATAATTTTAAATTTTAATTTAAAAATAGTTTTAAACTTAAATATCCTCATGATTATGGATGAACTTTCCATTGTAAATACTGTGGAAATAAAATTTAATGGAATCTTTAAATTCTACTTTTTTTGGTTAATATTTATTCACAGATCGTTTCACTATAACCTCACATAAATACTATAAAAATTCTGACATTGAATCTACAATTCAATTCAATGTTGAGCAGTAAAAGCGATTGATGTTTTATTGTCAAAAGAAGATTATCAAAATAAAACCAACAGCAGCAGTTAGTACAAATGAAACTTGAAATCCCACCTGCTTCGAGTTCTATAGAAAACAAAACATAACCAAAAAACCATAAAACGAACCCAGAATATTTTTCTTTTATTGAATGTAGCGACCCTTTTTACTTCTGTCGCAAGTATTTTTCAACAGGCGTTTACAAATCATTCAACGGCTGTAATGGCATCCATGCAACATAATGCATGTTATCAACGTATAACA
The DNA here is from genome assembly GCA_005959815.1 of Sarcophaga bullata. Classification (NCBI taxonomy): domain Eukaryota; kingdom Metazoa; phylum Arthropoda; class Insecta; order Diptera; family Sarcophagidae; genus Sarcophaga; species Sarcophaga bullata. Next base: position 17,421 of record QOCX01002075.1, on the reverse strand, counting down.
AAAACCACAGATTTTGCTCATGATATTTAATGTCGTTGATGGAATGTTGACAATACAACTTTTGTGTTGCATGCATCAGGATTTGTTTCCAGTTATAATTCACTTTTCATTTGCAGTTCAGTTCATTTTTTTTTTAATTCAGAGATCTTAGTGATCATAGTAAAAATCGAGAAAATGTTTTTTGTCAATTAAATCAAGAAGTTTACGACATACAGTGAGCGCCAAAAGAAACTGTACATTTAAAAACTACATTAATAAATAACCGTTATTTTTATTTTAAAATTGTTTCATTGATAGTTTTTAAAATTGAAACAAAAAATATTACAAAAAATTTCGAAATATTGCTAAATTTTTTCGACCACTCTCCTTAAGCGGTAATAGTTTGAGTTTGGTGATTGTTATATTCATAGTGTACAGTTTCTTTTTACGGTCACTATAATACCGTGTATGTTCATTTTTAAGAATATTTGTAAACTTTAAGGGTTTTTTTCATTAAAGTCCGCATTAAAACGCTAGTAAATCCAAAGAAAAAGTTTTTAGATTCATAAATACTGTTTTGTCCTAGAAAGAAATCAGCATGTTGACCTCATTATTAAAATTGTCTGTGGCCATAAAATCGAAAAATTAGCTTCTTTAACTACTTTTATCGTTTTCAAACTCAAAGAGTTTTTTTGTACGCAAATATCATTAAAATTTTCAATTGCATATGAGGCGTTTAAAAACATCTTCACTAATGAAGCGCCAATTTTCGCCTTAAATGCACATGAGCTGTGTCTGGCTTTTTGGCTTGTATGTGCGAAGATTTATTCCGGTAAACTAGTAAACAAAAATAATCATTTAAAACCAATAACCGTCTTTAATTACATGACCTAATAGCGACAAAGCATTTAAAAACCAAATATCGCGATATACTCGTACATTATTATCGGCTAGTAACATAAAGTTTTGCGGTGGTAAACATTCAATATACACGCTTTATATACATACAGTGAGCGTCCAAAGAAACTGTACACCATGGATAAAATTCTAACACTAACCAAATTCAACTTTTACCATCTAAGGAGAGTGCCCGAAAAAATTTGACATTTTGAAATTTTTTCTAATTTGTTTTGCATATCGGCCCGTTGTAATGCTACGGATAAGCGCAATCTCCGTACTGACTAAATTCCACCGAACTCATAGAAGAAATTAGTCAGCGCAGGAGCTGCACACTAAAAGCACGGCTGCCCTAAGCTGGAAAACAATCTGAAAGTTTTATGAAAAGTTTTGCGCATCGCGAAAGATGGGCATTGGCAAAGGAAGTAAATAACAGTTTCCGCCTCTTCATTAAACCCACAAACTCGGCAGTAGGCATTTGAAGGGAACTGCAATCTTTCCGCATGTTTTCCCATAACGCAGTGACCTGTGAGCGTTTCCACTGTGATCAAGGATGATCTTAGAATGGGCTTTAAGTCGTTAGATGGTACATCTTCTATCTATCACGAGCCAAGTGAGTCTGAAAATTCAGGAATATTCCTCATTTATCCAGGATAGTTTGGCGTCCCGAAAGAATTATTGGCTAACGGCCAATTTCACCGATTTAATTGGCTTACTCAATTCGATTGGCAAGAGTTCCGGAAGAAGTATACCTGCTCTGGCAAGTTAATCAGCCCTACAGTTGTCAGGACATGCCCAGAGAGCATGTCCAAACAATGGTGGCACTCTCTGTCGAGTCTGAAGTTGACCGTAACGCTGGAAAAGATCTGATTGAGGACTGATTATCAGAAAAGATCGCTATACAGGGTGAAAGAAGCACCGCTGCTTGGTAAATGGCCAACAACTCAGCTTGAAACACGCTAAAGTGATACGGTAATCGCAGGGAACTGTGTAAAATAAATAAGCGTTTCAGAGAAGCGAACAATCGTTAATGCTGTTGAGTCTATTCTCCATGCTCCCCACAAATAGCCACCGCCGTCAAACAGTGTTATCAAAACAATACCGAATTATAGATGCCCTAGTAAAAGAGAGACGCGAGTTCGTTACAATTCAGCGAGCATAAGATCTTAGTTACTCCTCTCATAACAATCATCAAATGAAACTATTCTCCACTACATCTACCACACTGCACAAAAGGCGTTAATTTTTCACTCCAACGTAATTAATTATCGGAAGGCAATAAATCAAAAATTTTATGACTTTAAAATGATGTTTGAACATGAGCAGTTGCACCAAGCATTACATGATGGCTTATGATTCATGGTAATTTCTTATCATTTGGACTCTGGTAATGCTGTTGAGTCTATTCTCCATGCTCCCCAATACAGAAGATCACATTTCTTTGAAGCATTTTTACAATCGCTAAACGTGTGTAGTATTGACTGGTTATAGGCGCATAAGAAAGCCAATAAAAACAACAAAACAAAGCTTTTTTATAAAAAAAAGTATTGATTCCATAAATCCCAATATGGTTACCTGCTTGGCTGGCGACCAGCAAACAGTTTTTTATTCACAAGCACTTGAATGGAAGAGAAAGAGACAATGGTGGAAAATGAATTATAATTGGATTCATACCGTTTACGGGCATGATGACGACAACATGCTGTTGATTATTTGCCACAAATGAGTTGGATTATGATCAGTGGGATTAATTTATTTTCTTTTTTTTTTGCTTCCTTTACAGCCGCATGCAGCTTTTTTGGTTTAAGGAAAGCAATGTCCAGCTATATTGTTTTAACGTATTTTATGAAGCAGATATTTTGCTTATAACACATGTATCGAGTCTTTCATTAAGCGGTTCCTATATTTAAATTTAAATAAAATAAAGTGAAGTCGCCGTAGTCTAGCAGGTAGTGTGTTGGCTTGTTAGGCATAAGGCCACGGTTCAAACTCCAGGTCAAACTCTCTAACTAAACGAAGTACAAAGAAAATATATTTAAGGCGACTTCCTCTCAGCAGATTTCTGGCAAAAACTCTGACATTAAATAAAAGATTGCCATGAAGTTTCTTAAGAATCTGTCGTTCAGAGTCAACTTTAAACTGTAGGTTCCACCGCTCATGTGTAAAATTACCACACACCACATGATGTGAGAGACTAGGACGTAATCCTGACTAACGGATTGTAATGACGAATTATGTACGTATGTATTGTTTTAAAGACCCGCTATTGCGATAATGTGTAGAATACAACACCGTTTAAATGTCATTCAAGGCTTTCCTGGATGGAGGACTACGATGCATAAATCTGACTGAATTTAATCGATGGCATAGCTTATATTGGCTTTAAGGAACGCTGCAGTATATGGTCTGCGACTAAAGAAAGTATGACAAGAAAAATTCTAATGTGGTCAAATCACATGATCTGAGTTGCCACCCCATGTGAGATGACTATTCTCTTAAATCTCACGTATAGAACTTCCCATGTGACAACTTGTGCGGCACGTTCGACGTCCTTATGAAGCCTTATTCCTTTGTTGTCCAAATTACCCAAAATTTGATAATAATGCTAACCATTGACAGGAATGGCTTGGCCATTCCTCATCGTTCTCAAAGAAATATAAACTAATGACGCTGTCAACTCAAAATCCATACCAAAATACGACTTTTTCAGCATTGTGCGGTCTGGCATCCCAAGTGGATTAGTATCGTCTCAAATTCGACAATCGTTTGTTCAATCATCTAGAAATGTGTCTCATTGGGAAACGTGCCTCTCTGAAGAAGAATGAAAAACTAATCAACTTCAAAAACTACTAGAGATTTTCGGATGGTTTACGATTGCATACCAAAATCGTCAAAAATAATTGCAGTATCTGAGGGGCAGTACGTTGATTTTAATTTATTGTGCCCCCCTATTCAACGCCTACTTTACTGTAGTCATGGACCATGACTACTTAACTTTGTTTATTTTGTTTATTTAATTTACAGGCATAGTTTAAAACACTTTTTCAAACTGCTTAACAACTGCATTTGATTCTAATTTAAATTCTCTTCCATACTCTATCTTCTCTATTCTATCTGTCATCCGTTGCAATACTTATTTAAATTACGCTACACATTACTTTACCTTCTATCTTGTAAGCTGCAACTGCAATTCATTCTCTTCACGTGCTACAGACAGTAGAAACAACATGTGTCTTAAAAATCGAAAACATTTGGAGGATTTGTTAAATTTGTTGCTTCATCTAGATTACCCGCATAACGTAAACTCATGTGTCCAAAGTTTAGTCAATATAAAGTGCAACAAATTGTTGGGTGAGACAGTAGTGCATGTGTGTGGTTATAAAATGTAATGAATATGCTTAAACAAGAGGCAAAAAGAAGTACTCGTAACGGTTCCAGTTTCGTTCCATCAATTAAAAAGAAGATTAATTTGATGCCAGTGACTGGACAAAATGGTTCAGGCACGTTTGACGAATAAACAAATCGTAGTCACATGTTGCTGTACATGCTGAACGAATGGAATGTTTGGAGATTAATACGGCATTTAAAATTAATTTTAAATATACATACGTATTGGCTAATAAATACTCAGGAAAATAAATGAATGAATGACCAGTATTTCCCTTCTCTGGCTTTAAAATCTAAATTTAATGTTTTTGTATGGTGTTCGTGTAAAAGTTTCTATTGTTGCTGCATGGATTTTAAGGATGCACCTTCAAAATCAACATAACCACACCCGCAGTAGAATTACACAACAAGCATCTTCTACAAATAAGAATAATCGTGAACAATCATCAGCACCATTGAATAGCCAGTAATGTTCAGAGAGAGACAAAGAACTGCAACAACTAAATTGTAAACTGCAATGGAAGCCGACAGTTGTGTTGATCACATAACTGCAGGAGAAACAATGCTTGAATAAGAGAATGAACGCGTTTACAATTTCATCTTAATATCGAACAGAAGACATTCGTTCAGTCTTGTCATGTTTTTGTTGTAGCATAGATTCTCATCAAATGCCTCAAAAACATGGTACGAATATGATCCTTAACCGTATAAATTGACAACATGGACGCAGTAGATATGATTCTAAGACATAAAGATATCGGCGGAAACTGTATTACCGATGCAATGCCCAGAGCAATATTCCGATTGCTTTAGCTAAAGTGCTTACCTACTGTTCGGTTAATTTACAGCGAAATCCACCTTCGTTGTCAGTGCAATATCGCTAAACTCTGCCAGAATGGATGAGATGAGCCATCGCAATATTGCGATTCTCACAGACCGCTTGGCAATCACTTTTTCTATGAAAAGTACGAATGTACTTGACTTCTTAGTTTCTGATTTCTTTGACTAAACTCTCTGCAATCAGGATTAATGGAATTGAGATTTATTGTGCAGTCGGAATGGTTTTCAAGAGAGAATGTTTGATCACCGAGTTAAATATTGATTTGTAATATCAGTAATATATAAGGGCCTAACATATGGCCTGTGTAACCTAACCCTTCAAGGAGGATTCGGCATCTAACCTAACTTAACCAAAGTTTTGAGTGAGCCTTTCTGAGGTCTTCAGTTTTGCCTTTGGACGAGTTCTGACTTGTCATTTAACCAAATTGTAGTCAGCTATAGAAGAGGCACTGACTTGCTTAAATTTTTTACAGCCTTTAGTCAGGATTTCATCTTAGCTTCTCACACCAACTTCGTTGTGTCTGTTACTTTTATTAACGAGTACCTTCGAACGATAAATTTGGGAATCTGTTCGGGATGATTTTGATAACTCCCTTTATGGGATGATAATTTTTATGATGGTAACGAAATTCAAAGAGACTGGAAGCGTTACAAAAATTCATCATTGAAAATATCGAAACTGTGAGAGAAAGTTTGTTTCTGTAGTCGCCGTAATCTATTAGGTAGTGTGTTGGCTTATTAAACGAAATACTGTAGTCATGGACCATGATCAAATATCGAAAACGAAATATGAAAAAAATATTTCTTAGCCGACTTCCTCTCAGCAGATTTCTGGCAAAAACTCTGAGAGTAAATAAAATTGTCATGAAAAGTTTCTCAAAAATCTGTCGTTCGGAGTCGACTTTAAACTGTAGGTCCCGCCACTCAAGTATAAAATTAATACACACAACATAAGTGGTGTGAGAAGCTAGGCCGTAATCCTGACTGAAGGGTTGTAATGGCCAATTATGTATGTATGTATGAGAGAAAGTTTGGCGAAGCTTGTAAATTTGTTGAATCTACAACGTGTTCTTATACCCTATGGAATAGCCACTGTGACTGTATTATGATCGAAAGTGTCTGAAAATAATCGTGGAACAACCATTACCGTCATCTTAGAGTGTTAGGACATTCTGCCGACCTACTTTTTTTTTGGTTTGTAATTGGAAATTATTAACCGAAGCCACGGATCACACAACACGACCTATTTTAGCTGTATTGCATGAGAAGTTTTCAAAAAATTTATTTAATTTCTCATTGTAATCATTTTAATTGGCCACTAAGTTCACGTGATTTGAACTCATTACCCGTCTTTTATGCGGCACCTTTAAAGAAGATAACTCGCTAACGTTGAAATATTGTAAAACTGTGTGCGTCAGAATTATACCAAAACGTGATAGAAAAAGTAGGATCAACTGCTATAAGCAATACAGAGACGGTCATTTTAATGTGATTGTATGGCGTGCATAAAGGAAATGTCCAAGCATTATAATAAAATAAAGTATGCTTCATGTGTCTTAATAAACTTTACAACGAGGTTCATAACTTGTTGTGTATCTGTACAAATGTAGAGTAATTGTGGTGAGAATATCGTTACGAGCAATTTACCCAGAAGTGAAACACTTAGACCTCTGCATACGTTTCCTTATATGCTAAAAGAATAGATCGGTTGCCTAAAGAATGCATTGTGCATCAATATTATGCTTTATTCCTCATTAAAAATTTTGATATGCAGTTTCTATCACTATCCACCATCCCTCATCATCACTTTATCGCGGTGACTTTTTCTTGTCGCAGTGGTTGCGTTCTTAAACATGGTAGGGAACGGACAACACAACGGACAGCGGTACTGTTGCTATCAAACTTTTGTGGCACGCATAAATAATCTTTTCTTTCATGCATTACATGCATTTTATTTTATATAGTTGTTGTTGTTGTTTGATATTAAAGTTAAGATTCTCTCATTCACTCGTATTCACATTCAATGCATTTACAGTGACTGTGAAGATATGTTGGCTGTTACCATCCTTGAAAATCCCTTCAAGTAAACGCATGCATCAGTGGTATGTGCCACAACTTTTCACATCCGTTGTGGTTAATTAAACCACCGAAAGCTCTTTCTGATTCAAATCCGTAAATGCGTATTAAATTGTATTCCAGCTTAG
>QOCX01002075.1:0-10100 GCA_005959815.1 Sarcophaga bullata | reverse complement strand
CAACAACATTTGACTAAAGCTAATGAGCCATTAACAGATTTTGTAAATCTTGAAAAATGTAATCGTGACAGTCATATCCAGCAAAATTTTAACAAAATGAAGCAGATTTTGAGAGGCTACCAAATGAATACTTTGTTGTTAAGTGTTCTATGTAGTAAAACATATTCATGAATTCATTCTTCTCTACACTTTTTATTGCATATGTAAACAAAAATCTGTCATTTAAACAGTAAGTCATGCCAGTTATGGAACAAACTAACAAACACCAACCATGGGTGGCGTGAGAAGCTAGATGCCATTGAATCAAAAATTCAAATAAAAACAAAACGAGGGATTGATATTTTATTGTTAAAGGAAACATTAAATAAAGTCAACAGCAAACAATAGAAATCTTGAAATACCACCTGATTCGCTATCTAATCAAATCAAAAGAAAAAAGAAAAAATAAACAATAAAACGAATAAACAATACGAAGATATTTTTCTTACTAAATCTAGATCTCCTTTATTGAAGGAGTACTCTTTAACTGACATTTATAAATCATTCAATGGCTGTAATGGTGCAATGACAACTTGTTGTGCATTATCATCATGTTGTTGAATAAATATTGACCACACAATACCAATATAACCAACGTACATTTCTATTTTGTTTTATTTATATTCAAAAATAGGAAGCGATTAAGGCAAGACCTTGTAGTACTTAAGGTTAATGAAATAATTTGTTTTAATGAAATCTATTCCGTTTAAAATTACTAAGAATTATGAATACTTTTTTGCAATAACATCCGCATACATACAGTTACAGAAAAAAGTCGATATACGTCATTGTATTCAGACTTTTTGCCCGCAATTTTTTTTTTTCTAATAATTCTAGGTTATGTTTTTATAGTCATTTATGATTCGTACATTCTTAATTGTAACTGCCTTAAACAACCCTATAACAACTTCTTCAATTTGATAAAAATCACCACTGTATGTAGACTTTTTTCTTTGACTGTACATAAGAATTGATCATTACAACCCTTCAGTTAGGATTAGTACAGAACTTCTCACACCACTTATGATGTGTGTGTTAATTTTATACATTAGTGACGGAACCTACAGTTTAAAGAAGACTTCAAAGGAAAGATTTTTTGAGCAACATTTCATAAAAAATTTTTATTTGCTTTTCATTCAGAGTTTTTACCAGAAATCTGCTGATAGACAGTGGCCGAAGAATTATATTTTCAAATTTTGGGGTTTAAACCGTGGCCTCAGATCTAATAAGCCAAAACACTACCTACTAAACTATGGCAAAGTAAACAACAAAAACATATTCTTACGCCAGTAAATTAGCCCCGTCACTATCTATCGTATTCTCAGAAGATGGCAATGTTTTACAGAAAGAACTTGTTCTTTAGCAGAATAATCTACATGTGGAATTCACTTCCTAAGGCTTGTTGCTTACAATAAATCGAAATCGAAATCTACAACTCATAAAATAAATATTCCTTCTATTTTAGTTTAAAACTAATAAAAATTTTTGAGTGTAAGACAAATCTGAATAGAAAAAAAGAACTCTACTGTTGGTTACTTTTATCTTTCAATTCAATCAAGTTGCCAAAGATTAATGTGTGATGTAATCTAAAGACAAAGTGGATCGAGTTTGACTACAAAATACTTGCATGAGATTTATTTATTTTGCTGCCTTAGAATTTATTTGCGATCAAAATGATGGCAAGTGATGTTATTACACAAAAAACCGTTTGTTATGCTTACAACTGTGACATTCACTTTGTCGCAAAAATCACCTGCATATTGCAATGGATACTGAACTGACAGTTATTCTCTGTATTCATAGCAACCATTCTTAAGAGACGCATTAAACGTGTATTTGCTTCAATTTCCTACAATTAAAATAGTTTTCTTCTTCTATTTCCTTTGCTATTGCAAGCATTGGCAGCTTATGCATGAAACGCTTTTCGTGACATCACCGAATTATGTTACAAAAATATTTACGGATTATAGCCGTAATGCGGCTGTAAGAATACATTTTTTTTATTATTTGACATTCCAAGAACATGCCTTTGATGCATACACTCTACATACATAGTTGTGTCGTTAATACAGAAGAAGCTTTGAAAACATACGATGCAGTAAATAAAGATTTCTTTGGATTGCAATTCAATGCAATAAAATGGGAATATTTCAGGCAAAAAGACAGATTTTAAGCAGTTTATATACGATTAAAGGGATATTGAGATCAAACTCCTATATGCGTTCCACAATAGAAGGATGTCATCAAAAATTGTTTTACTGANCGATTAAAGGGATATTGAGATCAAACTCTTATATGGGTTCCACAATAGAAGGATGTCATCAGAAATTGTTTTACTGATGAACTAGTGAGAGTGCGTACACTGTTTATATTTACCGTCATGTTACTGGGCATAGGTGTGCCAATTTTCTCAGTTAAGCCGGGTATCCTTCGGGCGTCATAATTGATCATTTAGTCAGGATTATGACCTAGTTTCTCACACAACTTATGTTGTGTGTGTTAGTTTTATACATGAGCGTCGGGATCTACAGTTCAAAGTCGATTCCGAACGACAGATTTTGAGAAAATTTTCATGGCAATTTTATTTTACTCTCAGAGTTTTTGCCATTAATTTGCTGAGTGGAAGTCTCTGAAGAACTATTTTTTCATATTTCGTTATATTGGAGATTTCTAATTTGTAGTTTGAACCGTGGTCTCACATCTAATAAACCAACATACTACCGACTAAACTACGGCGACTACGGGCGTCATAGAAGGGTAATCAATTTCATTGGCAGAATTTGGATAAGAGAGGAACTGATTGTTTTCTTCCTTTGAATCGCATGGCATCCATTGCGCATATACGTTTCGAGAGTATTGGACTTCTGCTAAAGCTGGGCATCTGAGGAAAAGCTTCTTGGACTTTCGTTTTCAATCATATTCAAGCGAAGTCCCCATACACTTTAGAGCATTTGGTGAAGTAGACCATTACGAAAGGGCATATTTATTATCAGCGTTGCTAATTGTATCCATCGCTATATACATGCCAGTGGTGTTCCAGAGCTATATTTTTAAAGCTATTCTCGGCTTCTTCTGCCTGAAGCTTTGGCCGTAATAACATTGTGTGCAGTTCGTAAACCAATCAGCATCGGCTTGCTCCAATCGAAAGAACATCTGCTTCATTCGACCCAAGAGAACCTTTGCTTCAGTTTTTTCAGAGCTTTGGTCCTAGTGGTGTAGGACCATTATGGATGACGTTTATAATTTCGATTACTACTATTAAGTTGGTTCATGTTTTGCTACCTTCGCTTTACCAATTGCAATATAAACATCCATCCATCACTCTTACCGTTCCAATAAATTTTCACCATAAGCTTCCATAAAATGACTTTCAGCAGGCAGACCATCTATCCTTTTCCCTCTCCGTTAAGATTATCGACAGTGTGGTCAATAAGTAGTTTCTTTATCTGTGCATCAGTTCGCTTTGTCCGCGTTCTATTCTTGTTAATCGGTCACCTATCACTTTACATCTAATAATCGCAATTATCTGTGATAATAAGCAAAAAAAAACGCCGAAAGATTTGTAATTTGTGGTTGAACATAAACAGTAGCACCCGTTCATTACATTAATGCTGATGTTCTATAATAGTTTCACATCAATTGAATTTCTTTGCCTGCCTTGCCTACCCATCAATCTAATTGGAGTGTGACCATACAAAAGATCACATTACTCTGGCGCATTTCTACAATCGCTAAACGTGCGTAACATTGACAAGTAATTTGAGCAAATGATAGCCAAAACAAGGAAAAATAAATTTTTACTCACCATTTTTTCTTCTTTTTTTTTTATAAATCCCATTATGCCTACATGGTTGAAATCCAATGACCAGTTTCGTATTTTTGTACTTTAATGGACTTTAGCCACTGGAAACAACATGTCATTTGCACCTGTAAGAAAAAAAAAAGAAAAAGAAAATGACACTGAAAGCATTTTCTGTGAAAATGTTCTCCTAATTAATTATAATTGGATTTGGATGCCATTTAAAGGCATGATGGCGACACCATGCTGTTGAGTATCTGCCACAAATAAGCTGCTGGATTAAGATCAATTGGATTAATTCCTTCTGTTACGTACTCTTAAGAGCAGTTGTTTACATTTTTAGAGGAGCAAAGACTGACAGTGCGTACAATGGTGTACATGCGGAAAAGGAAATGAATGTTTTGTTGGTGCTGTTGTTTGTCACTTCTGCTAATGATAATCGAATAATTTTTATTCGAATATTATACGATCAAATCTATTATTACACATTAATTCTAAGTCAATATTTTTTGAATAGAAGTAGGTAGAAGGGCCAGGCATAGTATCAAGCAATAACTCGTCACGCTTTAGTTCTCAAATTGCCTACAATTAGGACAATGATGACAATAAAGCTAGTAACTTACATGTAAATATCCGTATCTCTAATGTCAAAAACATTTGATGACATTTTTTTCTTTATCCCTTCATTAATATGGTTTTGAGTAGGCGCACGTTCACAAAGTCGTCGTAGTCTAGTAGATGGTGTCTTGGCTTCTTAGACGCGTGGTGCGATTGGTTCAAACTCCAGCTCAAACATCTCGAACCAAACGAAACATGAAAGAAATATTTCTACGGCGACTTCCTCTCAACAGTCTTCTGGCGAAAACTTTGACAGTAAGTAAAAATTACCATAAGAAAGCTACTCAGAAATCTTCGGAATCAAGTTTAAATTTTAAGTGAATGAAATTAACACACACAATATGGGGTTCGTGAGAAGTTAGGAAACAAAAGGAATGTAATGACCAATGTAATTAGTAAGACTAGGTCTTTATCTGATACATATTAAATCGCTCCAGTCTAGTAGGTTGTGTGCAGGCTTATTAGACGTAATCCTCGATTGAAACCCCAGGTCAGACATCTCCAATAAAACGAAATATGAAAAAAATATTTTGTCGGCGACTTCCTCTTAGCAGATTTCTGGCAAAACCTCTGAAAAATAAAATAAAATTCATAAAAGGTTTCTCAAAAATCTGTCGTTCGATCGACTTTAACTGTAAGGTCACGTCACTCATGTATAAAAATTAACACACAACACACAAAACGTAAGTGTTGTGAGATACTCGTAATCCTGACTGGAAGGGTTGTAATGACCAATTATGTGTGTATTAATGAGCGAAGGCACTCTGAAATATTGTCCTCTCCAAATACTTGAGGAGCATGAAAACAATGACGCTCAAATGCAAATGAGTACACATTCAACCCCGCTCAGACATTTGCAAAGAAAACAGATACAGAGTATAGGCATGAATATCTATACTCCTCAAGAAAATGGAATACTTGTTCGACAAATTTGAATCGGGAAAGAAATTCATATCCATTAAGAATCAAAACACTGCATATGACCAATAATAATCAGGTGAGCCATCTATCGGTTTTAATTGAACCATCGATTACTTCGAATCTGGCAATACTTATGTCAATCTATTCTGTTACAAAATTCAGTATATTATCTTCACTGAACGTAATGAATCTATTTACGCTTGAGCAATGTTGGAATTTATTAAAATTTATTTCCAAAACAATACAATTCTTGGAAATTGTACAAAATGTCGTACAAAATTTGGTCCAGAAAAGGACCAATAGTGCCCGGCATACGCAAGTCATTGCTAAAGTTCTTGAAACTGTCACTTCATTTTGAGTGCCAATACGTGTGCTTGCCCATCATGTGAGAATCCATCAACATCAACTAGTTCTCAAGAATTTTCAAAAAAAAATTTCTCGGTATGACGCCTTATAACGTCGTGTTGGTTATAGAGTTGAAACCTCATGACCGCCCGCTTCGTTTTCGCTTTGCTAAATGGGCCAATGAGAAACTGCGCGATTATGTAGATTTTGTCAAAAAAAAAATCATTTTTTCGGATGAAGCTCATTTTCACCTTTGTGGATACGTTAAATAAGCATAAATGCTGTATTTGGGGCTGAGAAAATCACTTGTGCATCCAAACAAAAGAAATTTCGCAATTGCTGCAAAAAATATTCGAGATATCGCTTCTTCACTTCTGATAAGTTATCAAAGATGAGATAGAAAGTTAATAACTGGTTAAGGAAGTTAACATGAATAACAGTATGTTCTGGTTGGAAGAAGATATGTTTATTACATACATACATACATAATTGGCCATTACAACCCTTCAGTCAGGATTACGGCATAAAAGCTTTCACACCACTTATGTTGGTGTGTGTTATTTTTATATATGAAGATGACGGGACCCTACAGTTTAAAGTCGACTCCGAAAGACAGATTTTTTGAGAAACTTTTCATGGCAGTTTTATTTTAGTCCTCAGAGTTTTTGCCAGAAAAATCTGCTGAGGAGGAAGCCGCCGAACAACAATTTTTTTTTCCAATTTTCGTTTTTGATGTCCTACCGGGGATTATGTTTATTAGATTTCCCTAAAAACTCTGATGACCTTATCAGACCACAATATTGTTTTGAGTGCATTTTTGTTGATACTAATTCTTTCCTATTTCTCTGATTCTTTCCATTTCTGCGCTTACCCATGGCATCACAACGGGTCGTTATGCACGCTTAAGTTATCTTTGGTATCATACCAACCAAACCAACTTAACCTAACCTAACCTAACCTAACCTAACCTAACCTAATCTAATCTAATCTAACCTAACCTAACCTAAGAGCCCAACTAACATTCATATCTAACTAACCCAACTAACCTAACCTAACCTAACTAACCTAACCTAACCTCAACTTATCCTAACCTAACCTAACCTAACCTAACCTAACCTAACCTAACCTAACCAACCTAACCTAACTAACTAAGCTAACCTAACCTAACTATTTTTCCTTTTTCTAAAGTAAGATTAAAATACAATTTTATGTTCGTTAAATACAGTTGACCTAACCTAACCTTTACTGGAACCAAATAGAAAATTTTATAAAGAATGATACATTTTATGCCTATGCAATCAATTTTACTCCAATTAATATTTCCATTATTTTTGAGCTTCCCTAATAAAACTGATTGAATTTTAATTGTAAGATTATAATCCGAATATGTATGGCAAGTCAATTTACACTGGTTTTGAAAGCAAACTCCAGCCATCATTTTTCAATTACTTCTCTTCACTTTATTTTTACGGCATTGTTTACCATCCATACCATAATATTTAGACAAATTAACCTACTCTCCACTAGTGATCACCACTGAAACTGAAGTGGATTTAACTGATAACTTGTGCTTCGTTACATTTAATGTTCAATTAACGGTTGAAATTATCTTTACCTGATTTAAATTCAATTTTAAAATATTTTTTTTTTATTCTTTTTTGCCAAAATCAAACAAAATTTTATTAAATTACGAAATCATTTCCAGTTTCAGTGTGAATGCAATGATGCAATATGTTTTCCATGGTATTAGATTTACTAGCATCGCTATTTGATTGTCTTCTAGTGCTGCTTCTGCTTTCAATGTTTTAAACCAGTTCACACCATGAACTGTCAATAACCATGTCGCAAAACTTTAATAGAAAAAAGATGCATCATATTGGTCTTAGTGCGTCACAGCAGGATTACTGGTTGTTCGATTCTACTGAAATAGTTTGATAAAGTGTAACTGAAATGTGTATCTATGAATGGATGAATATTACTGGAGACTATTACAATAAAATCTCTTGAAAATAGCTCGGGTGAAGTTGAATTAGAAACAGAGACGGCTCTGTAGGATATTATGGATTTAAGTACGTTGCATGTGATAGTAAGGTACTACTGCCATGTACACTACCGCTAGATTAATGGGAGACAAGTCTATCATAATCGATACTTTAGTAACATATTCAGAGGCCATAAAAAATAAAGAGAATGAGACAATAGCATTTATATTTGACAGTAGACTCTATACTAGAATGGATAGCTGAATAAGTTAGTCAGAACAGAAATTCACAGCAATAGACTAACAAGATAGTGAGGAACGTACCCTGCTGATGCGGCCAAAAATTTTTTGTTGTGTGGAAAGAGTGGACAAAGGACATTTTATTGGGCAACATAGGTTAGAAAAACATTTTTTTTTAAATGCGGATCTATTCAGGCAAATATCTAGATTCCGTAATGAGGAGAACGCTAAAGTTTGCTAGGGAGACAGGATTATGTTAATCCCCCATATAGGTTGAGGCCAATACAGATTATGTTCCCTTTTTGTAAAACAGATTGCGGCCCTGAAAAAAACAGATATTAACTTTAGAACCCATAGGCATCATCGTAATCAGATTCTAATAAAATAAATAAAATTTTAAAGACCAACCACAATACAAACTCATATGTCAACAAATTTTGACATACAGGCATACACTTTCTCTACACCAGTCCACACCACACAATTATGGCAGTGGTTCAAATTCAATGAACTTCTAGGTATGAGAGCGGCACAATAGCAGAAGTGGGCCGAATTCTATGTGCGGCAAAATTGATTTGTTGACTAAATTGACTTGTTAAATAACTCTGTAAGACTTACAATTGGTTAAGATCATCATCATCATCGTAATTATCACGAAACTAATCACTTGCAAACCTGCAGCAGTGTTTCAAATCGTTATCTTTGTTGAAAACACCAGTGGTCTTCAAAGATATCCTTATGAACTTAACTTTTCTGAAATTACACTTACGAGCTATGCTAAAAAATAGAATGAAATTTTATGAAAACAGCACAAGTCGATTTGAGAAGTGTTTTCATAGCACATCTTTGTGCAAAGACTGTTGAGATAGATCGTGGAAGTGTAAAATAACATCGTGTTAAAAGATTTGTGATAAATGTAACGTTAGAAAGAAGGGATAACAGAGGTTCTCTACACGCGATCTATAGGAACATACGAGGATGCCCATAGAATGAGGTTCTTTCACCACCCACTTATATGGAGCCTTGAAGGTTGTAAATGAACTGATGTTGTAAATGAACAACGACTAAAGGAAATTTTGAGGACTGCCTGCGACATAATTCAAAGAGATGTTGAGATTGTATATCATTGACGCATGACAGTGAACTTGAGAATAAACCCGGGCAAAACCACTTTAATATTATTTACTAGATATTTACTAAATGGTAGAATATTCGACCCCTAGATGAGATAATATCTCAAAAAATGGAGGTAAAATACCTGGTAATAACAAAGATATAAAATTGACATGAAGAGCTCATACGAAGAGCACCTCAAGAAAGGCCAGATATGTCATAATGATGCATAGACATACGAAGAGCACCTCAAGAAAGGCCAGATATGTCATAATGATGCATAGAATTATTGCATGGAAATCCTGGAGATGTAACCCAGGAATTATCCACTAAATGTATACCACAATGATCAGACCAGGGGTCAGCATATGAAAACAGCACAAATGGAGTTGAAATGTGGTTATTAGCGTAACAGAGGCAGTAAAAAACTGACCTACAACTGAGCTAAAAGTTCCGTTGCAATTAAGTCCACTTCACATTAGTGAATAGCCAGAGTTTTCGAGGGTATCTCTAGAATAATGGAAGCCAAGTCAAACATAAAATT
This sequence comes from Sarcophaga bullata, assembly GCA_005959815.1. Taxonomy (NCBI): domain Eukaryota; kingdom Metazoa; phylum Arthropoda; class Insecta; order Diptera; family Sarcophagidae; genus Sarcophaga; species Sarcophaga bullata. The sequence continues at coordinate 500 of QOCX01002075.1, read as the reverse complement.
CATTACAGGATTTCGTGACTTAGCGAATCGAGTGGTAGACAGCTTTCTCCTTCCTATTCATTGGACAGAACCAGAGAGTCGGATAAATGATAAATGCTTTGAAACGATACTTCAAAATAAAAATGAATGAAGTAATCTGTACGATTTATAAAGGGAAGAGAAAGAAAGAGTTTTTGAACCCAGAATGAAATATTCCAAACCCTCGAAGAACAAGTAGTTTCCAAACGGAAGTCTAAGCCTTCAAAAGATGTACTCAATTCAACTTGGATAGGAGGTACAAAAGACATTAAGCTGAGACTAAGCTGAGAACTAGGCTTTTATATGGACCTGTCCAGGAATAATGAATCAGCTATGTAGGAAAAATGGAGTTACCCGCTTCTGATACCTAGGTCATATGGAAATTGGTGGCAATGAACAGGCAAATGATGGCGCAAAAATTTTCTGACGATTGCGGGTAGATTTTGTAAGGCATAGTCAATGAAAAGGAAGATAAATAAAAA